>JAECUM010095427.1:0-64418 GCA_016617855.1 Megalonaias nervosa
TTCTCGATCAATTTGTGTCCCATGAAATCTGTGGTTTTCTTCTTGTAGTCTCTAAACAATTCACCGTCTCTAATTTCTCCTCCGGGATTGGTCTTTCTTCCGCATTCTTTTGAATTTGTACAACGGCACTGTCGTGAACTTATGTTATGTCTTCCTCTGTGTTGAATTCTTCTACCACTGTTTATTTTTTTTTAACATTGTCTTTAGTGTCATGTTCACTTCTGTAGTCACTAACACGCACACTACACGTCGCCCACAATTTGATAAAACCATAGACGGTGGAAACAATTGTTGTAAGCGGTTTTGGTAATCCTCTTAGTTCTGAGCACTATCACTGACTTCTTTCCATGAAGTTTGTTGGAACACATACGACAAACATCGTGGCATGGTAGCTTTTATATCCACGTCGCATTTTGTGTTTCTGTGGTAATAACAATAGTTTAAATATAGAGACACGATAATGAATTTGCGTTTCACTTGAATCTTGACATACTCTACGTAAATGCATTCCAGTAGCTCCAAAGAAAGATTCTGAATGATGTCTTCTAAACTAGTCATTCATAGGAATAGTTTTTTTATTTTATTTTTTTTTACACGGGGGTGGGGGTGGGGAGGAGGAAATATTTATACTTTTTCCAAACGATATTTGGTGGTATATCGTACAAAACCAGATCAGTCACTAACTCGCACACTATTCGCAATGAAGAAGTCTCTTACAAACTTTTTTGTTTTTGTTTTTGCGTAATCCTCTTGTGTGTCCTTTGGAATTCTATTTCCCACTGCTACATTATAAGTAAAAGTCGTTGTATTAACAAATTTCAAAAGAATCAGTCTAATTATATCCAATTATAGTATTCATTAATCAGTGTTTAAACATCTTTGTCGTAAATGATGCAATTTTTCTTTACGTTTCTCTTGCAACCCTGAGAGCTCTCTAATAATGCGTTCTCTTACCTCAAGATGCAAACTACGAATGTCCTCTTCTATAGTATCCATGATGAACATATTATTTTTGGTCCGACCAAAGGAAGATAGTGACAGCGCCGAGACCATCTGACATGTTCCAGGTAAGCTGAGTCTTTATTCTCCTATTCGTGAACTGTCACCCAACAAATGCAACATCGTACTTTATCTCAATCTCTCAAGTAGACAAATTCAGCGCTGGCTTAAGATTTGGGAGTAGGTCCTGCCAGATAGATAGGCCATTTCTCCCTGAACGTCTGGAATCGACTTTCAAAGTCGCAATAGCCAGGCAAAGCCACAGGAAAAACATGTACCCTTCTTTGATTAGCACATCTGGACGAGTTAGTGGTGGTAGTATCCAGAGTGCATGGATGAGATCGGTGTATAGATACATGCACGGTATCACCTTTACCAGTTAAACAAAAAGGTCGTGCTGCGTCGCTTAAGCTAGTATAGCGGTAAGGTGAACGAACAGCATCGTAGAAGCATGTTAGGAGTGGCATGGCTCAGCTGCATCGCTAACAGAGTACGGCACTGATCTGGCCGCAAGGTATTGCATCGCACTCGAGTTCATGATCGGACTTGAAGTCTGTATTGAGCACCTCACTCAACTACTGTGTCGAGTTCGTCAGTATCGGTGCAAGTGTGCTGGTCATAAAATTTCCCATGGAATTAATAATGCCCCTACCCTCTGTTACTGATGTGTTGAATTATTCATCATCTTTATAGGTCGACGTTTGTGTTCTCAATGAAGTGTCGGTCTTTGAACATTCCCTTTTATACTGGAGCTCGGCGTGTCCATGCGGTAAAGCAGTGCTGTCCAACATGCGGCCGGCGGGCTGATTTTAAATGGTCCGCCAGAGCTCGAGCAATTTTTTGTGCATTTATGTAAAATAAAGAAAGTAAATGGCCTATTTTCATTTCATGCTGCTGCCCTCGGCTTCAAGAAAAAATTTTCAGTGGCCCATGGTGTCAAAAAGGTTGGACAGTACTGCAGTAAAGTGTCGTACTCTTTTCTGGTACACAGTTTGATAACCTTTTTCTAAAGGGCGACTCACGACTTCGAGGTTTTATAAACGAACAATTTCGTGTGGATCTAATGTTGTCACTCGAAAGTCTTGATGTTCTCCGGACTCTGGAGGTTCTTTCAACACGTTAAAGTTCACAACCCAACTTGATCGATAGTTCAGTATCAGTCCTTTGACACTGGATCTGGTATGATGTTTACCCTGTCAGTCTCGGTATTGGAATCCGTGCTTTTTGGGGCTACCGCTAACAACACTGATGATAGTGTCTTCTGGGTGCTAGGCTGTCCATGCACCTAAACGATCCCCTTCGATTTCGGGGTGATGGTAATGAGGGCGATAGATGTCCATACAACTGTCTGAGTCAACGTAAAGAATTCAAATTCCTAAAAGGTTAAAGGCTTCGTACAATTTTAAACGAGCATCGACTGTCACGTACACACAATGACATTTCCAAACGCATCTGGAGATGCAAACTTTGTCACTTCTTTGTAACTGACCAAGATCAAATTTGCATGGGTGATTTCCACGTGTTTCATGAGTTTTCCTTTGTCGTCCACCAGACGAAAGCAGCGACATGGATCTGCTAAGTATTCCGTCTTGTACAATATGTTAGGTTTCCTCACAAACAATTTTATCATGACTATGGCAAATGATCGTCTTCCTTCATTCTTTTGTACGTGTTCCAAAGTGATGCCTTCTATGCTCCTTCATGCTGTTTTCCATTCTGCACTCTCATTCTTTTTGGCATACGTTCGACCAACGATGACAGCACAGGCTAAAGATGTTGTCAGTTTTGACGATAATGCGTTTGGTACTGCAAATGTCGTCCACCAACAACAGTTTTCTGCGTGTTTCGCTAATTTTACCGATCACTGCCATCTCATCTCGAGTCTTGGGCTTGGGCCAAGGTGTGCATAAGAAGATTTGCCAGCAGCTATCCGTGGATCAGTGGTTCTTTCCCGGTGTTTTCCTGGATTCTTATTCCACCAGTTATACTGGTCCACATGCATAGCCTATCGTGTTTTGAAGTATTTGATTAAACCCAGAACAACAACATCTTTTGGAAAACAAAACTATTCCCATGTAGCTGGACTATGGTACACAGAGAGGATGTCACACATATTGATATTCATAAGTACTCATATATACTTAATGACGGATAAAATGTGCCACCTTTACATTTGATAACGTTTAGAATATAAACAACATAAATATTAAACAGAACAACTTGCAAGTAAATGCAATGTACCCGGCTAGAATTTATTAGGCAAATAATTTAGCTGCTGATATAGTAAAAAATATTTTTTCAGTAAAATAAAATTTTACTGTAGCATTTTTTCTGAAGTTTATTGTTGTTGTTACGAGTCGATGCTCTTAAACTAAGTAACAGAAAAGAGTGAAAAGCAACAAGATTTGTACAATTAAACAAATAATTTATTTCCTTAGAATACAATGTGAAAATAAGAAAAAGAAATTACGGTATTGCGAACTAAATACCGAAATAATCCTAGAATTACAGAAACAAGTCCTAATAACTGAAAGTCCTGAATAAAATTCAGTAGAAGTCCAGAATAAATCCACAACCTGAAGGCGATGATGTTGTCTGAGGTATTTTATAGTGTTGATGTGTATTTTGTTGAATCGCAGTAATATAATTCCAGGTTTGAATTCACTATCAATTCCAGTGACTCTCTCTGTCCATGAATTTTACCAGAGCACTTTTGTATTTCCCGAGAGAATAAATCACTTGAATTCAATAATTTGAAGAAATAAAATTTCCAGGAAAAAAAAAAAAAATACTTGACACAACATATAATGCAACTTCAAAGTGCTAGATTTTAAAGCACGACTGAAAAATTCTCTCAGTTTTGTGTATAGTTCTCTACTTGACTTCAGGTCACAATTACCATTGTCAAAAAATATTTCCTAATGGATCAATATCTAAAAGATGTAAATCAACAGTTCACAGCTATATTAAGATATTTTATGAAGCGCTGGTCAAGTCTGCGAAAATAGTGCTCATATAGAATGTAATAACTAAAATACATCCCAGTATTCATTGGCAACTTGTATGGCTTTGATAATCACTGGTTCATCAAGAAACTGTTTAACAGATGAAAAGATACAAACCATACTGAACAATGACGACAAATGTACTTTATTCAGCAGGGATTTCATAACTGATTATTTCATGAAGGAGAGAAGAAACGGAAGCTAGAAGAGCAAATAAGTTTGAATATAACTTTTGATTCGAGGGCAATTTATAGCATAGATGTCTAAAAAGGTCTTGAAATATGATACCTAAATTTATGAGAAAAAATATTGACCAGTATAAATACACGAATACTGTGAAAGATTTAATGAAGTAGCTTATAACATCGATAGTCGTGTTTCACTCATTGTTTAATGAATCAAAACTCAAATGACGATTACCAATATGTACATGATATGGTGGAATATTTCAGCCTGAAAAGCAGTTAGAGACCTATTAGGAAAAATACGTTGTTGCTATGTGATATCTTGTATCGGAATTTAGGAATGTCTGCATGAAAAGTTACAAACCAGACCCTGGTCACAGTTATAATGTACCAGATCTACCTGGCGATGTATGTTTAATGACACATGAGTGATCTATAGTGAAATGAGTATTCGAGACACCCTAAAAGCTTATTTCTTTTCATTTGTTTTAGTTTATCTACATTCTCTATTTGCACATAATCGGCTAAGAGATTACTTTTAGCGAAGATAACGTCCATTGATGTTTTTTTTTCCATCCTGTAGAAGACCATTACAACACCTACATTCTCTCTGGAATCTTTGATTACAGAGTTATACTCTTGTATGATCACGCGTACAGATATTGCAAAATTTCTAGCACTAAAATTTAGCTGCCTAGTTGTTTTCCTTTTACACCAACAAGTTTGCCACAATCATCAGTCATGAACCCAGAGAAGTTTCAGAACCAAGCTGCATAACAAATCTCACTTTCTATAGAGAGACTCCAAACTAGGGTTTCTTTTAGGATTTTTAATTGATACAGCAGGTTGGAGAGCCCATTAAGTATATCTTTCATGAGCAACACCAGCTTTTACTGTATGGTATTTACGTTCCACAAAATACTTACTTACAAATCAATTCAAATAAATTGTAGATGTTCACAAATTATAGGTTTATGTTCTCTCTGATGCTTAGGTAAACATTCAAAGCAATAATCATAATTAAATAATGTACTATTGCTGTTTAAATTGCAAATTTGTTTCGCAAGGAATAAATAGCTTAAGCATAATGCATTTGAAAGAATCTCAGATCATGATAATCTGTGAAGTGATTAATTTTTCAATTCAATGCAGTTAGATATTTTGTTCTCATAAGCATGTATATGCTCACCGAGTACATGCTACACCTCATGTGTGGTTATCAACAGCTATGCAACAACTTTCAGAAAAACTTAAACAACGTACTAATCAAGAAGTGAAACGAAGAGGATAGATAAATATAAACAATCTGTATAATAAAATAATGACCAATATCTTATTTTAAACACTTCAAAACAAATTTAGCTAGTGAATAATTTTTTGTTTGTTATTAGTAAAAAGTAGCAGTTGAATGTACTTATGCATGGATGGTACATTCCAGAAGTACTCTTTAATTTAGTGCAGTTACTTTAGTTTATACTGGACACAACAATAGGAAATAATATTCATCTTCACTATCATGGTTGTCACACAATGTACAATATCTTTCGCTTCTATCAATACTATCGATTCCATATCTTCCAGTTTCACTTCTCAAGTTATTATAGAAAACATCTTAAAAAAAAAAAACCACATCATGCTTCACTATTTGTCTTTAGGTTTATCAATGTGTCAACATATAATCTAAATACGACAGGCGCTTTTACTTTCAATAGGATTATATAAATATTTTAAACGTATGCACGATTTCAGACGTATGTCAAATATTTTCATTCCAAATGTTTAAAAAAAAAAAAAAAAAAAACAGCTTCTTGAAATACTGAGTTCAATGTAAATTTGTTCTCCATCGTTCTATGTTTTTTTCTGAAATCCTTACGAGACCATCGAATTATACTGTAAATGAAGCTGAATACACAAATTTGTACAGTTACTCACATCAAATATAATATTTATTCCTTCTTCATCAGGTACTGTTTTAAAAATTTTGCATTAAAGATTAATGATGCTTATCTTCACGATATCGTCACTGAATTTTATAGGAGAAGCAGAATGATTTCTGACGCATTACATGATCTCTTTTGTTAATGTTACAAGTCAAGAAATCAACATTTGCCTTCTTTTTGATGTTATTTTACAAGACAACTAGCTGTGACCACACTTTAATTCCATGCAACAATACACGTCATCTCTTGTTCTTGGCAAAGAAATTGTTGCTTTCGTGTAAAACTTATTAAATATGTTAACAGCCAATATAAAACCTGTTGAATTTAATGCAACGTAGCATTGTAATATTATATGTGTTGTTTGCAAACTTTCGAGTTATTGTTATCCTTTGCCACTTTTCCACATACTGTATGCATATTAAGGTGTAAGTCATCACAAATATATACTACAGTCCAAAAGCCCAAATAGTATTTTTGTTGCACAAAAGAAAAAGAAATATGTGGTTTTTGATATCAATGTATAAAGACAGCACCAGAGTATATCATTGGATCCATTGGTATTTTTTTAAAGAACAATGATTGGTCCAGATATATTCACAAATGGAATACTGGATTTAGATTCGCTAAAACAAGACTTTCTGGTTTAACCTTGTTAACTGGCTCAACATAATGATGTACACAGCCAAGGCATACTACAGTGTGAAGGTAAAGGGGTGTTTTACAAAGTATGAATCGTTCAGAAATATTCATGTATACGAAATCTAAAATTGCAAAATAAGACTTGTCTATACTCTCAACGTGCATACTACTAACATAACTTCGTGGTTTTCAAACAATGACCAGTTTTGCAGATAAATCATTAGGAGTTCATTATTACGGAAAGTAGGGTCAAACGTTTAATCTATTATCCATTCCATGTTACCATTAGAAGCTGCAGGATTGCTGTTTCATATAATTAAAACGAGAAATCGACTATGAACTCTCTTCGTGGCACCAGCTTCTATCATTTGGATAGTTGTGAGCGCTTAGAAATATTGCTGCCGGTCACTCGGTCACTGAAGGTTACAAATGATAATGGAGAAATTTGTACTTTTATTGCGGCCTCTGATGTGAAGCTGATTCTAAACTGATACACTGTCGGAGCGATTCTAATATGTTGACTAGCAACGAGTTTAACCTTCATTCGTTTCAAAGCACATTAGTATACAATTAATCCTTTTGCACCTGTGTCTTTCCAAATTCTCAGTTAAATCTTTCCTTTCCGACAAACTTCTCTCAACGCTCCAGTGCATAATATATAGGTCAGTTTATCAAAAGTGTCCGGAAAATATTACATTTAGTTTCTTATGTACGGGATAATAGGATAATAGCAATCTTTTTTTTTTCCTCTTCACAGGGTCAATATGTTTAAATTTTATTTTTTTAAGATACGCAGGGATATTGTGAAACAGTTTGTCTGTCTGTACGGTCACACGTGTTTGATATCCTGGAACCCTACCACTACACCGCTAAATACCGACACATAAAAGTTGGACCAAAAACAGTTCTATGGGTGTACATTGTGCCAACACTTCTGGAAGCTTTATTGCTCACTGGGGTTAGATTGGACGATATGCGGTGGAGTTAAGTGGGATGGGTGGTTGTGATTCTACATATATTTAAAAACACATTTTTAATATTATGAATCATATGTCTGAAAACTGGCATACATGATCAATAACCAAAGTGTCAACATATGTCAGACTTGGATCCTTGATGGATGCCCCAAGGTCTTTCCTTATCTCCAAGAAGTTAGCCCCTGTCTGTGTCATAATAGAGAAACTCTTTATATCCCCTCTCTCTTTCTCTGTCTGTCTGTCTGTTCGTCTCTCTCTCTCTCTCTCTCTCTCTCTCTCTCTCTCTCTCTCTCTCTCTATATATATATATATATATATATAGTGTTTTTTTTTTAAAACCCACATCAACTCTCTTAAGATCGTCATTGGATAACAGCGACCGAGTAAACCTAGCGTCCACCTTACAGCAGAGCACGTTTAACATCTTCATAAGTCTAATAATTTTGTTGTCATAACGAATCCGTGATTTGACATATAAAGAAACCGACACTGTTTGCTATTTATTGTAAGAATTACACACTTAATCGAAAGGCGGCCTTTAACAAAATAGAAATTCAAACCTTTTGTTTTCTTTAATAAACTGAATGATAACTATTTTCTGCGATATCAATTGGTCAAAGAATTTTTTTTATATAATTATATTCGATATTTAGCAAATAAATTATTACATTTTTAACAGTAGGTGCTGGTTTTGATAGGAGTATCACCTAGTAAAAGATTAATAAAACTTGAATAATTAAATACGACAATAAATACCCCTTTCTTTTCAGCTTTGGCAGGCGCGGATCCAAGAATTTTGAAACGTGGTCGCGTGTTACAACGTCTTTGCTCAAACATTCTCCCTTTTATTCTGTAATTTTATATCAAGTTCAGAATTAGAATTTAATTAGCGTATTCTCATGATTTCAGCATTTTTCTCTGTGCCCTTTATTATTTATTCTATCTTACTGCAATAAGGCATCCATACTTAATGTGTGTGTGTGTGTGTGTGTGTGTGTGTGTGTGTGTGTGTGTGTGTGTGTGATTTGGATTTTTAACGTAGCTTTAACAATGTTTCAGTCATCTAGCTACGAAGTCTGCAGTGTGGCAGTTTATAGTGATGTCTAGCACAGGGGTATCATGCCGCTGACATATAGTATGATATCCCACCCAGTCACATTATCCTCACAACCAGGCCGACCAGTCCTAACAATAACCTCTTAATCGCCAAGCAAGGCAGCTTTTAGTACCATTTTTAAGTCTTTGGTATGACTCGGCCGGGGTTCGAACCCGCGACCTCCCGTATCCAAGGCGGTAAAGTGGATGTCAACGCTGTAATGAAGGCTCATTTGCTCATATTAAAATTAAATATTAATTCTTATTCCACAATTTTCTAATAATCCCCATTTAAAGGTATGTGAAATAAAATTCTAGAAAATTACACTCGTTACTGAAATAGTCGGTATTGAAAGTCTGCATGGCCTGTATGACTTGTACTTTCACTGGACACTAACAATCATAGACTGATTCATTGAACATAAAGAAACAAAGATTTAAAAAAAATATTAAATGACCATTGACAATTAAATGACATTATATCCACATTACTATAATGTACATCGTGGACCGAAAATCCGAGTACGTAATGGGCCAAGTACGCAGCTGATTTTGGTAGTCTGAGTTCGTTATGGGTCTAGATAGTTTGTCGGCCGATTCTACTATGGGCCGAATAGTCCCGTTATCGCCGTTATTCAATTCAAAAGAGTTGCAGAAAATAGCAGAAATTCTGTTGTCACCTAACTGGATTATGATTTGACTTTTAATTAAGTTCAAAGAGTATTTATTAAATAAAGTGCTCGAAAGTTTTGGAACAGAAATTTCAGAATTTACACCCTGAAGGACTCACGGTTCTAATTCTGTTCCCATAGTAAACCTATGCAAACACCATGATATTAAAAATTCCATAACTTAAAATTTCTGAGTGCTCATGATCAAACCTATATTTATCAGTATAGATGAAACCTGGAAGTCAGCTTCTGTGTAGAGGGAAGGATATGAGAAACCTGGAAGTCAGCTTCTGTGTAGAGGAAAGGATATGAGCCGTGGCATTTTCTGGACCTGCATGTGTTTGAAACACGTGCTTTCAATTCCGCACCAAAGAGTCAGGTGCTAATTTTAGTAATGAGTGTTCCAAACTCAAGACTGTTAAAGGACTGAAATTCCATAAATAAAACAATGTCTCTATTTTTTTTTCACTTACAACTAGGATAAGCTCTCGAAAGATTCTTTTTCCTAAAACATAACTTACAACCAATCCTGGCCAACCAAACCCATCTATATATATATATATATATATATATATATATATATATATATATATATATATATATATATATATATATATATACTGTATTTTATGTTCACCCATTTCCATGCTGGTTCTCATTTTTCCGTACAATTAGTACCGTTTGTCCTGAACAGCATCCAAGGAAGGGAGACGACGCAAGCGTCTACGAAGAAAATAGTGTTCACCTTTCATGCGATGGCATGCGCGATAACTTCGTAAATACTTCCGGGTTAACTTCCTGTGTATTTTATTTCTGTTTGTTGTTTCTTCACTCCCACTGAACTTTCACAACTTCGTGGAAAAAACCCCCCATATATATATTCTGGAAATTCTAGTATTCGCTGTTGAGTATGGATTAAGTGAACTTTCAATTCGTATGGATGGTACTAAATATATTTTTTTTGTAATTTAACGAACTAGTTTGAGAATGATTTCCTCGATCCCAGCAGGTGTGTCGATGTCAGTATGTCAACCACTTTGACAAGAGTTGTATTCGGTACTGCCAAATAGTTAACCAAATCCTGGCATAGTTCATGTCGAATATTCATATTATTGTGCATATTCGTGAACTGTATTAAAGTAGCACTTGAATACAACATAAAATTTATTTAACATTTGTTCCCCCTCGAGTTAAGCATAATATACATTTTTTTTTTCGATGTAGCGTGCTGACTCATAAAAGGTAGCTGAACGGCAAAAGAAATGGATCTACTGTGTTTGTTGTTTTACCCTGCCATACTTCGATGTTTACTCTGCTATACTTCGATGGAGAATTCAAAATCACACACATAAGTAAATTATGACTTCTAAATGAACTATTTTTTTCTGTCATCCTTACAACTTAAAAAATGTCATTTATTGTTGGCACCAAGTATGATGTAGATTAAAAGAAATAAAGAGGAAAAATTTGTACAGAAATGGCGAAAGCGATGTTGCCAGTGGATTACCATTCTGTGGAAGACTCACATGATGAGAACATAGATAATGATAGCAGTGATGAAAGTGATATAGAAGAAGATGGTTATGAACATGATGTACGAGTAAATGGAAGATTGGCAGATTCACCACAGCAAAATGGGAGTGCAGTTCAGCAATTTGATAGATATGGTTTTCTTGGAGGTCACCAGTTTACAGATCCAAATGAGTAAGTAGCAGCAAATTTGAATATGTTTACCATTTTTGTCAGTAATTTGAAAAATTATGTTTTTTTGTAGACTTGGCTATGGTAGAGTATCAACTAACCTGTATCCAAAACTGGAATGCTTATGAGCTGATGAAAGTTGAAATAACCAAAATATCTTTATTAATTTTCTATTGTATATGTGCACATTCAAATGCATTTTGTCTTACTATATGGTATACATTACTGAGCAATTTTGAAAAGAAATGAATGTAATCCTGCCAATCCATACTTCTGGCCATCTATCCATCCAGGAGTAATATAGTGTATCTACTGTATGCTGTTGGAAACACAAATGGAAATATTGCCACTAGGTCATAACTTGAGAACTTGTAAAATATCTACCCTATATCTGTGTATTTGTTTAATGTGCAGCAGGAGTTAAATGCATTTGTGCTTCCAACAGAGGCTTTGGATCATGCCCTGTGATTAGGGAACATGCTTTCTCTTATAACTTGTATGTTTTAAAGGTCTACTAGAGTGTAATATACACTATGTATCAAAATGTTCATTTTTCACTAAATAACTCAGAAATGTGCATTAAAAATGCATATTTTAACTCACAGAGAAGAAAATGAAGATAATGTTTGCATTTATCGATGTTTTACGGAAAACACTCTGGAAATACTTGTATACTTCCGGTGATAATAGGATTTCCGGAAGTGACATACTGTCGGGAAGTCCCTCAAGTTTAGCGTATGTGGTGATGATGGCTGAATTTAGTGATGATTCAAGCGAATTTACAGCAAATTTGTCATGCTCATTTTCGTCATGTGAGGAAGGTGAACTCCTAGAAGATGGTGAACGTAATGAATCTGAAGAAAACTCTGCTCGCTGATTTTAGACAGTACCAATTTAAGCCCGAACGAGACGAGAACGTGGATGAGGACCCTAAGAGGACAAAGAGCATAATGAGGCTGAGTAGCACTTGGGCTATTCATTCTGGTAATTACTATTATCATTATGGCAATTAGTATTATTATTCTTTTGCTAATGTTATTTCAATTTCATAACAAAAAGAAAAGGACACGAATTTGGGCGAAACTTGGATGTCTTCAGAGCAGATTGTCATGTGGGTGTGGTTCATCAGTAACTAGTAGTGTTGAAAGTTAAACACTTAAGACTCAGACTGTGAGAGGCCTGGATATAAATACTTTATTATCTTTATGACAAGTTCTTTTAAACTGTGATGAAATGCAGACCCTGAATGTACTTTGGGTGTGATTGTTTACTACCTCCACAGATAGTAAAATTGAAGAGTTTTATTAAAAAGAAAAAGTAATTATAGACCTGGTGTATCCAGATGTTCAGCAGGCATATATTTTCTCTGGGGGTCTAGGTGAATAATACTAGTAGAAAAGGAAGCACTGTCTATCAACTGACTACAGCTTCCTGACCACTTTCTCCAGCACTGCCATAAATTCTTCAATATAGTCTGAAAAAAAATTGTTACCCCAGTAATTCAAGACACTGAAAAATGACATCCACTGCCTATATTCATACTGACAGTTTACCAAATAGAATTAATGGAATTGGAAACAAGACTTAATTAGTATTCAGTTTAACATACATATAAATCATAGTTTAATGAATGAATGAAAAATAATAATAATAATAATTTTTGTTGCAATATTGATTTTGAATATGTGCTACAAAAAAGACTGTTAGCTTTGTTTGATTAAAATCTTTCAAGTTCGAGTTGCTTTGCTTTAGTTAGTTTCTCCCTTCAGTGTATGTATGTACAGGGCCAGGGAGGAGGGGGCTGACTGTATTCCTAGTGATATGTTCACTGTCCAACTTTAATATAACTTTAAACATAGAACTGTTATTTTACTATATGTGCTTGTATACGAGTTTTATCAAATGGTATCATTCAGTGTAGTAAAAATTGCAATATCTACATACCCTTGGCTACATGTCACACATCATAATAGTGTGTGGTTCTGATATTCTCTCTGATCCATTTCTGTATCTGAACATGCCTGTCTGTAATAATAGTGTCCACCTCCGAACTGTGGTTCTGCAGTTTTTTATGGCTCTAGAAAGTCCCTCTTTCTCCACATCTTAACTATTCTTCACTTCATTGTTCTGAAGAAAAGAGAAAAAAAATGTGTTGAGCAAAATCAACAATACTTTATTTCTTGAAATGTGACATTATCTGTACATAGTTTAATGTGTTTACCAACAATTTAAAAATGGACTTCTGCATAAGCAACAGTGAAAAAGTAAGCTCATTTTCTTGCATGAGTGTCATGTATGAATGTTGACAACTACATGAAAGTTTGCAATGCCTTGCTTCTTCTCTTTACTTGGTGGACATTTACTTCACAACTAGTGTAGGTGAAATTTTACACATGTATTCTGATCATCGTGATTTTCACACAGATGAGGATTTCTCAAATATGTGTATCAGTTAAAGTGTATCATTGCTAAATAATAACAAGTTCACAAGTGCTTGGTGTACCGAGTCAGATGCTTATATAATCATAATGAGCTTAGTTAATACAATGTTATATGTTTCGTTTGCTTGTTTGTTTTTTCTTAAGTATCCTATCAGTCTGACATTGAACAGCAATATTGCATGATGGTGTATCTAGTCCCTGTAATAAGAGTATGAAAAATGTGTTTCATGCCTTTGCAGTTGATATGGAAGTCACACATGAAGTCTTTTGCATGTCTGAACAATAGTTGACAAATGCACCAAATCTTTTTGGTTACTTTTACAACTAAGGGTTGATCATAAAGTTTGACATATTACCAATACATTGTAGTTTTCCGCAATAAAAGAATTACATAACTTAATTATTGACTCATATGCTGACACAATTTGTGAGGCCTTAGGAATCCGTATCAATTACGAAACTATACAAACCATGTAAACAGGGAATGAATGGAAACTTCACTGTGACATCAAAATCCACCACAGGATATGTCACACCATCTACTATCTTCGGGTCTCTCTAGTGCATTATCTTTCAGATGCTGATTCTCAAAATTCTCATTCAGTACCTAAAGAAAAGATATATATATATATATATATATATATATATATATATATATATATATATATATATATATATATATATATATATTCTAGGACATATTGTGGGACATGGTCAAGTTAAACCTATTGATGCTAAGGTGAAGTCTATCTCTGATTTTCCTGTGCCTGTCAGTAAAAAGCAACTGATGCGATTTTTGGGTATGGCCGGATACTATCAAAAGTTTTGTTCCAGTTTTTCCAATATTGCTGAACCCCTGACAAATTTGTTAAGTAAGAGAAATAAGTTTCTTTGGACCGAAAAATGTCAGGAAGCTTTTGATAGATTAAAAGCCATACTCAAAAGTGCGCCGGTTCTAACAGCTCCAAATTTCAGTCATTTAAATTATCAGTGGATGCAAGTGACGTTGGGGTTGGAGTAGTATTGATTCAAGAAGACAGAAATGGTATTGATCACCCAGTGTGCTATTTCTCTAAGAAATTAAATAAGCACCAAAGAAATTACTCAACAATCGAGAAGGAATGTTTGGCTTTAATATTGGCATTACAGAATTTTGAAGTTTACATTAGCTTAGTTCCTTCTCCGGTTGTTGTGTATAGTGATCACAACCCCCTTACTTTCATCGACAAGATGAAAAATAAAAATCAAAGATTATTAAGGTGGATTTTGTTTTTGCAAGAATATAATCTCAACATCAGGCACATCAAAGGAAAAGACAATTTGATTGCAGATGCACTTTCCCATGTATAGAAACATTATTTCATATACACATTATATAATTCATAAGAATTTTCTTATGTAATTTTGTTTACCTCATGTATAATTTACATATGGTAAAAAAGAAAGCTTTATTATATAAATCTTTCTTTTTTCTTTATGGGGGGAAGTGTTACGTATATGTAATTAAATTGTTTGTGTGTTAGTTTTAAAATTCTTTTTATTTTATTTTTGTTTCATTACATTTTATCGTAATGATTATTTCCATGGGATTCAAAATTCTTTTTCAGTAATTCGATATTTTCTTTTAGTAAATGTTTATCTAAGACGTAAAACGTGTTACATGAGAATTATTTTTAGTTAACCTAGTTCGTCTTGGGTTGGGAAGTTTGTAAACAGAAAGTTAAAATGATTGGTTAGTATCAAGGCCATACTTTGCTTGTGTGATCACCATGTGTAAACAATGTTTTTTTATTACTGGTTCTTAATTGGGGCTACATGGGCGTACATGATAAATATCTTGTAGTAAGAGATTGCATGACCCATCTTGCGAGACTGAAATGATGTTTTTGGGGTTTAAATACGCATTCTTAATATTTTTCTGTCAGAGTCGTTTTAACATCTTGAAGGAACAAGGTGTTTTTTTTATTTGTTGCCAGATTGTTTGTTTTTCATTTGTGTTTTGGATTTAATAATTTCTTCTCTAGGAAATTCAACAAGTGGACTTTTTTATAAAAAAAAAAAATTCTAAAAGATATTCATGGAAATTTATTCTGGAATTATTCGGAAACAAAAACTGTGACTCAATTGAGGAATTGTTGATATTCGTACATGCACCAAATCTGACGTCATCGCCTTCCATATTTGTATGTCGTCGAGATTCGAACCTGGATTCTAATAGAACTATTTAGTGATAGGACTTGTATTTTTCATTCTTAGGATTAAATTTTGGATTGTATTCACAAACCGTAAGTCCTATTTTCCAATTTTTACATTGTTTTCTAGGGAAATAAATTATTTTGTTAAAATATACAAAGCTTGTTGGCTTTCACTCTTTTCTTTGTTACTGAGTAAGAGCCCTTGTCACGTAACAATATATATATATATATATATATATATATATATATATATATATATATATATATATATATATATATATATATATATATAATTAGAGCAGCATTAGAAGGTAAAATCTTTACAACGACAGCATTAAAGTAGTTTTAAAAATACCTTTTAACTATGGTTCTGTTGTACATATTGTGAATAATAATACTATACTCTCCACACTGAATGGACATTAGTATTCACACTCACAAGCAATGGGTTGTGGGTTTGACTCAGACCTAGACCGTCATCCATTGACACAGTTGTGTATATTATGGCAAACAAGGTAATTTACTCCCAGTGCCTCAACATGAAGGGGTAATTAGTCTTTACAATTAAACACCATCAATACATTAAGTATTCACAACATTTTGGCTTTAGCAGAAAACTCGTTTTGTCATTATTATTATTGTTGAACAGGCATGAAATAAGAATGGGCATGCAAATGAATTTTTTGGAGGCTGTGAGGGGGGGAAAATAATAATGGGGGAGTGGGCAAAACTAAAATCCAAGGTTAACACACACACACACACACACACACACTTGACATGGTAAAGCAAGATTCATTTTGGGGGGTAGGGGTGGGGCTATTATGGTTTGCAAACCCCCCCTAAAATCGCCCTCGCAGACTGATCGTTCTTTTGCTAGCTATATTTGTGGCGAGGGGTAGGGGCTGACAACCAATAATATAGCAAGATAAAGATGTTTAAATATTTTACCCTCGCTAGCTCACACTTCTGTACAAGCTTCTCTCGGTCTACATGTTGTCAGCCCTGCCATAACCCTTGGTTTTTGTTGATCTGGTGTTATATGGCGAGAAAACATGCTTGGTACTGCATTTGGCAGGAGTCGTCTTATGGTCGTAATACCAAGTAACTCTTTAATTTTATAGACGGTATCGAAATCATCGTCTCTCAAATGGTCACTGCAGACTAACTCGCATGTCACTGGTCGGATAACGCACGGTACCATCTACTGAATGCAACTAACAATGAAAGTGGAAATGCAGTTCCCTACAGCACATCACTTCTGCTTTATCTTACGGAAATTGCCGAGCACGAAATAGGCTAGGAGCGTTTTTCCTTGTGCGATAAAAAATCGATGTTTTGTGGTCATTGTTTTCATTAGTGGTGAGGTATTTGACATAATATCTTCAAAAATCACATCTAGAAGATTAAATTTATCATTATAGACAAAAGTTGTGTGAGCACACTAGTAGACCTTTAAAGATCGACCTGTTGTAATCATATATGCAATAGCTAGACATAAAGAGGAGAATATGTATTTATATTGCTGTTGTAATCATATATGCAATAGCTAGACATAAAGAGGAGAATATGTATTTATATTGCTGTTGTAATCATATATGCAATAGCTAGACATAAAGAGGAGAATATGTATTTATATTGCTGCAACATTTGCCCCACAGTTATGTTATGTCCTTGGTAGCATAGCTTGGAATCATGGGGATATGCAGTGGCATGCCAATTTTCTAATCTGATAATTAATTAACGCTTGCATTTTAAAAAAAAACATGTTTAATTTCATACACATGTATCCAGATCTTCTATAATATGTTAAAAAAAATCAAAACTTTTAGATGTAGCATAAAGGTGGTCAGAATTTTACGAATTGCTGCTTATTTTCTGTCTTCATCTTTAAGAGGGTTTAATGTTTCTTACAAGTTTTGAGAGGGTGTATCAGTTTTGAGATTGAACTACTTGCACATTTGAAAAATAGGGCTTAGAAAGCACTGGCATTGCTGTTTATAGTAAAAGGCATTGGCATAGCTGTCTATAGGATATTTAAAATTTTGCCATCTATAGTAAAGGTAATGGTATAGCCATCTATAGGATATTTAAAATTGAGTTCAAGGGCAGCATTTCTCTGAAAAGATGGAGATTATGCCATAATAGTTGTAATACATCTACTGGTGCTTAAATAATTATCATTTGGGTAACTTTGATGAGCTTAAAGTGCATCATTATGAGTGCACGCTGAAGATGAACATTGTGTACATACTGGAAGAATGAGTGCTATTTGCCTGTGTTGAGAACTCAACATTTTGGGTTGATTCTAAATGATAAAACTAATCTGCCCATTTCTGCACTTTGAGCTTGGTATCGCATGTTTCCAGAAATTTTCTGTCCATTGTCCCTCAAATCTTGACCCTTGTGTGCCTACCAGGTATAGTTTTTCATAATGAAAAATAGTTCTAAAACTACCTACTAATTTTCTCTAGTGGATGTCCATCCATGTCTGTATTGGTACTAGCAGTGGTCAAAGTCGTTAATGGTGGTAAAAACTAGGCAATTAAGATCCTTTTTAAAACAATATATCTGGCAATGAAAATATTAAAGGTTTGCAAATCAATTGTCATTCAGTCTCTAGTGTAACATATTTTTGAGGGTAACATCACACCTACAGGATTAATTTTTTTAATTCGAGATTGAATGGATGACAAAAGACACTAAGTTTTCATATGCACAATTTGTCATTAACTCTGATTTATTAATTTGAAAAGTAACTTAGAAAATGTGTATTTATTATAATAAATTCAAGTAGATAATGGGTGAAAAGAAAGGTTAAATGGAGGCAAGATCAAGACAGGATAATTAATTCTGCAGCTTATTTCAGGTTAACCCAGGTATTCAGATATATTAATGGTTTCATGAATTACACGAGCACACAATAAAAACATTTTATACAATAATGAAAGTGTACACTGATATATGATGGTACTGTGCAAAAGATAGAATTAACATGGTAAAATGGTTAAAGCAAATAAGATTATCTACTTTATAGTGCAATTATTGCAATTTGCATTATGTATTTCTGTTTTCATTTGTCACTTTAAAATGTTGTTTGTCCCCAAAATTTGTAGTGTGGGGCACACAGTGTGATCTGCCCTAGGATTCCAAGGTGTAGCACTGTTGCCCAAAAAGTAACTTGAGAAACACGTTTTTGAGAATGATTTCAATTGCAGAATTAAGTGGTAATGAGCATGCATGGTATGTTCTTAGAAGACCTTGCTGTTCCAGAATGAGATTTTAGCAGCTGTACCCACCCATGAAGGAGGCATGCTGGAATTTGGACACCATTGCTTGGAAAATTGTACTTGTATCAAATTTTGAAGATAAAGAGGATTGTGTGGTTATTAATACATGGAGTTTAGAAGATTACTGAACCGTCATGGGAGTCTGATAATCCAGGATAATAAACTGGCAGTCTCAGAAACAAGTATTTTCAAGGAAATTTCTTAATGGTTCATTGAGCAGGGGTAGTGATAAATGAGACAATAATATACATGAATAGAAGGCTTTTGGAACAGTGGTTAAAATCTTTCCTGCTTTGTTATTGTATAGGTCCTTTAAATTCCAAAACTCTCAATACAGATGGCCTTAAATAGATTTTTGTTTTGTTGCTTTTGTTGGTTTTAAAGGCACTTTAATGCATTTCTGGCTATATCATGCTTTGGAGATGGGAGCTGCAGTAAGCATCTTTCCTAAAAACACACTGAAGCATGCAGATGTAGCATAATGTCCCACCCAGTCACATTATCCTGACACCAGGCTGACCAGTCCCAACAATAACCAGTTAATGCTGAGTGCCAAGTGATGCAACTGCTAGTATCATTTTTATAAGTCTTTGGTATGACTCAGCCAGGATATGGAAGGAGAATATAGAACCTGAGATCCTTGGTTTGCAAGTCCGATGCTTTACTACCTGAGCTATATGTACCATGGTTCTGAACTTCTTTGAGTTTTCTTTTATTGTAGATGGTCGAATGGGTTTATGAGTCGGAATCTGACTTTTTTTTTCTTTATCAGGATTAGATTTTCCACTGTAATTTGTCAAAATGTTTTAGTGTCTTTCTTGAACCTACATACAATATACACTTTCTTGTAAGTTGAGTCAAACTTCAAACAAAAAAAATCTTAATCTGCCTTTACATAATGCACCTGCAGATCAGGGTCTATGTTGTTTGTTTTGCTGATTACTCCTAACAAACTGCACAGACCCAGATCTGCTGGCCCATTATGTGATAGCTTATCTGGGTCTGTACAGTTTGCAGTTGGACTCATTAGAGAGTATTTATGGTACATTCAACTTAAAAAGGGTTATTCATCAAAAGAAATCTTACTACAAATTGTGTGAGTGATAAAAGAAATTCACTTTGAGTTTGTTTAAAACATAAGAAGAACAAAATCAATAGTGATGATGCCTTCTTTCAATATCTTAGTGGTAACTGTGTTTATTATTATAATGATGATTAGTCATTTGGACTTTGTGTTGTTGTATAATGGATGGATAGTAGTTAGTTCTCAGGTTTGAAGCATAATAAGGTTATGTTCTTAAGCTGGGAATATTTCCGTCTCCATTACAAAAAAAGGGAGAATATTCAGAATATTGGATGGATTTAATAAAGAAATAAAGTTAGCATTTGAAAGAGTGTTTAAATGGTCCTTGACTGGTTACCCATAAAACATTAACTGAACTGTAACAAGATAATAATGGGGGGCCGAGTGGTCTAAAGCGTTCACTGTTACGGATCACTGCCATCTCACCTCTGTCTGCGTGAGTTCGAGTCTCAGGCTCGGCTAACGTGGGCACGTGAGAAAGCCTGCCAGTAGCTTCTTGTGGGTCGGTGGTTCTTCCCGGGGTTTTCCAGGGTTCTTCCTCCACCAATTATACTGGCGACCATGTATAGCCTATCTTGTGCTGAAAAATGGCGTTAAACCCTACAGCAAGAAGAAGAAGAAGAAGATAATAGTAATCAGAAACACTTCATGTTGAGATTGTAACCTGGAAAGAATTAGAGCCAAATCAAAGTTTCCAGTTTCTAAGATATAGTGAAACTTGTGTGTCACACTTGCTGACACATATATTTCCCACTTGCTTTTGTGCAAGGTATATACAATTCATACAGTAATCAGTACCAATCAAGTAGATTGTAAGGATCCCTTAAACAGTAGTGTTGAACATGTTTTGCTAGGGCTAAAATGACAAAGACACAAAAAAGTTAGATGCCTGAACTGTGAAAGGATGAAAATAGGGTTCATATGTGCAAGAATGCATGTGTGTGCATTTGGATATACATTAGCGACTGTAAGGGTTATGTATGACTGCTATTGATATGTATTTTTGGGGGGAGGGTACATGGGGTTAAAACTAATTTTAATTATGTAATATGTACTTGTTGCTATTACTGAATTTCTTCTTCCGACTCTGCTCTGACGGCCTAGCATAATCATCATCTATGATAAAGATGACTATTCTGTGCACGGGCATGTGAGATGCATGCATGGACCATGTTCTGTTGATAATTTTTCACTCTGTGGGAGGATGTATTCACATCAGATGGATGAGGTTTTCTTGTCACAAAAAGAGTAAGCTATGCAATAGCGACTGGTAAATATTACATAATTAAAATTAGCTCCCCTTCATGAGTTATCTTAGCAGATTTAATTACTTTTAAATTATGGTGTTAAACATAAAGCAGCTCTGTAGAGTAAAAAATGCAGACCAAAAATACTGAAAAGCCAGAATATTTCACTTTACTATTGTTTTTAAAATTTAAAATTTTCACAACAAATTTTAAGTGTAACTCGATCATCAATGTCAGCATAAAACTCTGAATGCCAATATGTGATAAACACATGACAGAGTTTATACATGAAAAGTTTCATAGCTAGTAGCCCAGTAGAAAGAAAAGGAAAGAAAAGAAAATAAACAGCTTGAAATATTGTTATTAAACTGTCCCATAATAGCTCTGATCTCAAACCTGTGCATGAGAAGGAATGACCACCGAACTTTAAAGCTTATATGTTATGGCACTTTTGGCAACAGAGGCTCTGTGTTGGGTTCTGACATAACTTGTTGCATTATGATTGCTCCCAGTGGAGATGACATCAGCTAAACATACCTCTGACTGATCAGAAATTTTAGTTTTTTCTTCTTCATGATTTATGTTTTTTCTAATACATGTACAATGAAAAAACTGAACTTCATAAATACAATAATAACAGAAAGATATGTAAGACCAAAGCAAATAAAAATGTTTGGATTTGGTAACCCAACCTGCCCAATGTTCCTATGCCCAACCTTGCAAGTTTGTATGATGTGTAGCAACAAAAATAAAATTGCTATTGATCATGGCCTATTATTGACATCTGAATGAGTAAATTTCAGTTGAAAATATGATATGAAATAACATGAGCTGGACAAAAAGATAATGAAGACAAAAAAATTAGACAATATGTTCATACCCTATTTTCAAACATTTGCCAGAACAGCACATTTTTTAATTTCAGTCTACAGAGTTTAAGTTGTGATCCCAAGACCAAGGTCCCATTTTGTGTGTTTGGGGTTGGGTATGTATAATAAAAAGTGGGAGATTTATATATACTATGGCAGGCAATTGATACAGCTTGATTTTATGTGTTTGGGTTGGATATGTACAATAATAAAGGCATGAGGGAATACCTTTATTGGGATGGCCACTTTTTTCCTCTTTATTCATTATGTTGTCAATATGTATCATGCATTATTTATTGTGATACATGTTGATATGTAACATAGGCATATCATTTCATACATTACAGTCAACATTGTATTATAATGACATGTTTTATACAAACTATGTAAACAGTAATTAAGGATGTGAAAATTTAATATATTTTAACTGGTTCACACTAACCAAGAACTAAAATAGGGTGAAATAAAATGATTATTATATGTAATAATATGGCTGCCCTCGTCACCTGTAAGGCAATATAATGAGCATGTCCATACCTAGTGTACATGTATTATATTGTACGATACGGAAGAGCTTTATACTGAGGGACTGATATTTTGAGAATTTTTTTTTTTTTAAGGGTTCTATTTTACATAAAGCCACCAAAGTAGGGCACTGAGGATTTAATAATTTTCAACCACAATAAAATTGGTTTCTTATCAGTCAAAAATTACAATGAAGTAAAACAAATTAAGGAGCAATAATTCATTAATTTAAGCTGGTTTGATGGAATTTGTTGCTATACCTTGTAGTATAAGAGTGGCTGCAGCATACATGATCAGGAGTGAAAGGCTATCATCTCTTAATAACAAATGAAAGATACGGTGTTGTAATAACATCATATTTTATCTGTCATGCAAATAAACATGAAGCTATAATAAATTTATTATGGAAAATAACATGTGCAATGCTGTTAATTGCATGTACTCAAGTGAATATAGAGCAGAGGGCATAAGGGTGTCATATAAGTAGATAGGGATGGAACTAAGGGCAGAGGGTATAAGGGAGGCATAGAAGGGTATAGGGGATGGCACTAAGGACAGGGGAAGGCATAATGGCCTTGAGTAGATGGGGACTGCTTTATTGCCAAATAGCTAGAGCACTAATGCAGAGGTCTAGTATTAATATTAAATGATAATAGAATTGATATCTTGGTTTTGCAGGCAGAAGGTGTTATGCTGGCTGGATTGTATGATATGAGGGCATTTTGGATGACTTTATCTGACATTATCACACACCAGACCACCAGCTCTCCCATAATCTAGGTTTTTCTTCTGATCTGACATTCCATAACCCTTTGTTAGCACAACCACTTTGGCATTAATTACATCCATTGTGCAGAACTGATAAATTTCTTACATACAGATGATACAATGGCTAGCTTGACTTACATTGTGTGTTAAAATTCAAGCAAGCTTAATTATATCCTAAATTGTCAGACAGACATTTCACAGTGGCTAACAATTACAGTATGTAAAATTCCTGAATGTTCATGAAACTTTCTTTTCTTTAAAGAATTTTAGTACATGTGCAGTTATTTCAAGTGACCTACATTTCATGAATGAGAATTGTTGTCAGTTTAATTCATATTGTATCTTTTTTTCTGCTTCAGAATATGTTACCTGATCATAATATGTTAAGAGTATGTGCACTGCCTTACAAATCCGGACCTCCAAAACTAACAAAGACCTTAGAGGAGTATGTCCACTACTTTGCAAATCCAGCCCTTCCAAGCTACCAAGACTGGAAAATTATGTGTATGTCTTGCAAATCCAGCCCTCCCAGGTCAATAAAGACCTTAGAGGAGTATGTCCACTACCTTGCAAATCCAGACCTCCCAGGTTGATAAAGACCTTAGAGGAGTATGTCCATTACCTTGCAAATCCAGACCTCCCAGGTTGATAAAGAGCTTAGAGGAGTATGTCCACTACCTTGCAAATCAGACCTCCCAGGTTGATAAAGACCTTAGAGGAGTATGTCCACTACCTTGCAAATCCAGACCTTCCAGATTAATAGAGACCTTAGAGGAGTATGTCCACTACCTTGCAAATCCAGACCTCCCAGGTTGATAAAGACCTTAGAGGAGTATGTCCACTACCTTGATGATCCAGACCTTCCAGATTAATAGAGACCTTAGAGGAGTATGTCCACTACCTTGCAAATCCAGACCTCCCAGGTTGATAGAGACGTTAGAGGAGTATGTCCACTACCTTGCAAATCCAGACCTTCCAGATTAATAGAGACCTTAGAGGAGTATGTCCACTACCTTGCAAATCCAGACCTCCCAGGTTGATAAAGAGCTTAGAGGAGTATGTCCACTACCTTGCAAATCCAGACCTCCCTGGTTGATAGAGACCTTAAAGGAGTATGTCCACTACCTTGCAAATCCAGACCTCCCAGGTTGATAAAGACCTTAGAGGAGTATGTCCACTACCTTGCAAATCCAGACCTCCCAGATTAATAGAGACCTTAGAGGAGTATGTCCACTACCTTGCAAATCCAGACCTCCCAGGTTGATAAAGAGCTTAGAGGAGTATGTCCACTACCTTGCAAATCCAGACCTTCCAGATTAATAGAGACCTTAGAGGAGTATGTCCACTACCTTGCAAATCCAGACCTCCCAGGTTGATAAAGAGCTTAGAGGAGTATGTCCACTACCTTGCAAATCCAGACCTCCCAGGTTGATAAAAACCTTAGAGGAGTATGTCCACTACCTTGCAAATCAAGCCCCACCAAGCTACTAAAGACTGGGAAATCATGTGCCTTGCAAATCCAGTCCTCCCAGGTTAATAAAGACACTGCCATGCTGATAAAGACTTTAGAAGGTCTTTGGCTTGGTTATCAACAGTGGTGCTAAATTGCTGTCATCTTGCCTAAAATGGAGGTGAGAAATGATTAGTCTCCCTGTTGATATAGGGGTTGGTGCCAAATACCCTATGTTGATCAGTTATTATTTATGCTTGTGCAAATGCCACTTGGTAATGTGCCAGTGTTGGAACAAGGTATTGAAGTTTTCTCATGATAGGGAAGTATACTTAGTTTCATTTATTTTTATAGGTATCATAGTTCATGTTTTTGTAATCATGGGTACTTGAATTGAAGGATTTCCTGCAAGTCAAAGTTTATACATTTAGACATATCAAATTTCATGGATTAAGCCTCTAAAAATACCAAAAAATATAGAATACAAAAAGAACAAAACTGCAGGCAGGATAGAGTTGTAGCTAAACAACACTACCAAACATTACTGCAAGTAGGAGCACAAGTCAAACACCTGCTAAGGTTAATCACTCACATTGAGTGCTATACAACAGATGGAGCTAACACAGCCATCAGTCCCAAACCAAGACCTTATTGAAGGTCATCTATACTATCTTTCACAAATCACTGTCCATGCATTTGCTCCATCAGTACATTACAGTGGTTTTAACATTGACAAAGTGGCCCATCACATATGTAAACCAAACAAGATCAACATCCCATTTTGGTATCCATTGTGCCATCTGATGGCAAAGATGCTTGCTAAACTGAAGGACAATGGAATCACTCTTTTGTTTGTGCCTGCCTTATATCAGGGGTCAAGCTAGGTTTAAATATTAGGGAGAAGTGACCACCTTTTGGGCAGAATAGGAAGCAATGAGAGCTGAACAGGGATTGTGAGCAAAGCAGGAATTTATATTGGTGTGTCTGATTTGGGTTGTCTTATTTTAACTGTTTCCTCTATTTCTTAGGATGCATATTTGCATTTAACATCAATTTGGGTAAAACTTTATCTTCAAGTAGAAAATTATCTGTATTGCATGTGTATTATAAACACATTTTGTCAGTGTATGAATTTATAACATTCATGTGCAGTGTATTCATGCTTGAAAGTGGGTATGATTGGATGGAAAGATAAATGCAGTGTATTTTGGCTATAGATCATTTTCCGATACTATTTTTAGCTGGCCAAACCTATCCCATAGCCACATCCGGTACGGTCATGCGCATTTGACGTAGGGCAACTCAAGTGACCTACACTTCTTACATGAATAGAACATTTGTCATTATAGATTGCCGCAGATAGTAGTAAACAGTAATATGCCAGCCCACAAGTATTTGAGTTGAACTGTATGTTTTCATCAAGTATTTTTAACAATAAATGAGTATCTATTACTTTATGTTACTGTATCATGACTCTTATCTTAACTCCGCCTACCCCCCTTATGACTGCATGGTAACAAATAATCCGAAAATAAACAAGTTAACTTGTCTAACTAGCAGCAAACAATGAACACCAAAGGCGGCACATCACATATTAAGCAATCAGATTCCTCAAAGATTTGCCATTTAGTTCATAAAAAAATTAAATGGGAATGAATGTGAATCCCAAAAATGCTCATGATACATTGGATTGGCTAAGGAATTTACTCTCTCTCTCTCTCTTTAGTTTGCTATATTCTTGAACAAATATGGATAATAATGATGAGATAACTCATCCTGCGATACATTTGCAATGGCCAGTTGCTACAGTATTATCAGCGATGTGTAACTTGTGTGGCTCCTTGGATTGGGATTTGGATCTGATCACATTGGCATTGATGATGATGTGTTCACCTGTATGCATCCATCCACTGTGAAATTAATTATATGCAACAAAGAGATTTGTAAGTCCTCGTGTTTTCGCGAGTATATAGTCTTGAAGAGTCATCTAAATACACATAGATTTGTACAAATTTTAATTCTGGTCACATAGGAAAATCATCCACCCACCCCTTTCCTTTCAGAAATAGGTCATAGAACTTTGTAAGTCCTATCCAGGACCGCAGACAGGGTAGGACAAATTCCGGGGGACCACAACAGTCAGGGAGTCTATGTTGTTTCAATTTGTGATTCACTGGGGCCTACTGGATAATGTTTCCTAGGGCCTACCAATCCTGTCCACTGCCCTGATCCTCTCTGATGCTTTTTGTGCTGATATCTACTTTTCTGTTTTAGGAAGGTTATTGAACTATTCACTCATATTTTTAAACACACTATTTCTGTGAAGGGTGTACAGACGTCAAACTTTATGAATTTGTTTGAAACTTCTTCACGAACATACACTTTGCTAATGACGATCGCTTAAAAGTTGTCCTACGTTGATTGCACATGTGTTAAATATTGGAGTGGAAAAACCCAGATTCGACTTCTTGAAAAAGGTCTATATCAAAAGAGCACTGCAGAAACCATACATTGTAATTAATTTTAACTGATACCTAGATTACAGTATTGGAATTACAAATAAGTGAAAAGACAAATAAGTGAAAAGACATAATCAGCTGCTGCTTAAAGATGCTCTTATTTTCTGTAGTTTCTAAAACGTCCCATAAAATGACAATTGAAAACTTTTCCAAACTAGTTTGAAACAACAACCCCAATAAATGTACATGAAAGCACATGCACAGGCATCTTCATATCATTTACAAGTCTAGGTACTCCTATCAGTTGCACTCAATTACAAGGCATATTTCTGCTGTGCTCATGCAAGTCATATAGCCAAAATACACGGTGAAAGGACCAACAATGGCACATAAACTATAAATAACATGGCCATATTTGGAAGTATGTTCATGTATTTCCTGTTGATGATGCTTGTACATTCCATTAAAAATAACTGTTTTAATCAGGTATTAAAACATATACCTTTGTCTTTTGTAAGAGTTTGTTTTGTCAGTGTGATTGATATCACCCCTGTATTACAGCATGCAAAGCTGCATTACATTTCACCAGGTGATACCACCATTAACACATGGGAAGGTGGGTGAGTGGGGGGGGGGGTTAAGGAAGCATTCCAAAGGCCATAAACTACTGTCACTCATTGCACATCTTATAAATCAAAGGGGGATGCCATTTTTGCTTTCCAACTAGATGAAGGCAAAGTTTAAATTATTTTCGCTACTTGTCTGCCAGCTTCACCCTGTCATATACATATAATCTCCAAACATTTGCCTTGGAATTAAGCATATACCACTGCACATAAGAGACTGGGATATATCATATCCCAACATGGATAGACTCCAAGGCCTTGTTCACTGTCCCATGGTAACACAACTGGTTTTGCCTGTTCAGTCACCACATTCATCACAGTTCTGCTTGTAACCTGCTTTTCCATTTGCAAAGAGCCATGACCAGTAACTTCTATATTTCAGACGATAATGAGTCCATTGCACATCATTGTTGAGGTTTTCTGGTTTCAGCCTCAGGAGTTCTATTTGTGTCTGCTTTTGAAACCATCTGTGAGTTTTTTCCTTCCTGCACCTGATGATCTTTTTGGTAGAACAAACATACCATCATTCAAGCAACTACCAGAGTCAGGTTGAGTCACAAGCATGACTTGTTCAGTGGAAAGTCCCTTCAAGACACAAGTGTCAATAGGCCTTGCCTCTTTTGTACTGGTGAATCTCACCTATGTCTGCACTGATATGCAACATGACACTTGCCAACCTTTAACTCTCAAGCTATTGGCAGTACTGGGATGTCCATACCTTTCTCCATGTGTACAGATTCTGACACAAAAACTGCTTGGTACTGTCATAGGCCATAAGGGATCATGGCTTGACTTAGTTTTCATGGTGGTTTGTCTGCAATCTGAACATTGCAGAAACCCTTTTGTTGAGATCCTTGCTGACACTCACACATGCGATCTGGTCTCATGTATGGCTCATGTGTTAGCAAAGGAACTCAAGACTCACTTATCTAAGGCCATGTTGTCCACTAATCTACACTTTGTAGATGGAGATGCAGCTTACTCGAAGTATGTGATTACAGAGCAACTTTTATTTCACAGCAAGCCACCACTGAAGTCTTGACTGGATCTCAACTCCCATTTCCTGGTGTGAGGAAGAACTCAATGTTTCCATAAAATGGGAGAGACATTTGTCACTACTGTCCTGTTGATATTACAAAACAATTTTAGATGGCCTTCAGATCATGTTTGGTACCCCTCCTTCTCTATGAAAGGCTTCCTTCACTTCAGATGTCCAAAGGGACTCATACACAGCAGATGTTCTGCGGCAGGAGAATAGATTTGAAATCTCTCATCCCTATATTGGGCACCACATTCAGAATAGAGACACCAAGTGCAGTTGTCAGAGTTGTTCAGGAGGGTGTTCTCATAGTCATCTGAGATCGAGATACATACCTTTTCACACCCTATCACACCGAGGATTTACAAGATTTATGTACTGGTATGCATTTTACCAAGGGTGACACTCCACAATGCACCAAGTCAGATCACTTTGTATCAAAACATGCAATTACCCCTTTCACTTATACTGAGACTGCTTCTCAGTTATCATATCTTGAAATCTTCTTGGTGGTTGTACAATCTCTTAAGGTGTATCGATCTGGGGATCTCATAGCCCCTTTGGTCTCCTCAGGGTGATAACTGAACACACAGCATGGGTCATTTGTTCATGAGACCTGTGCAGATGATTATTCTATCCCAGTGGTTGCTGTTCTCTGTCCTCTAAGACAGTAATTAAGTTTTTTTGCAGTATGTGGTTTCATCTGAACAGTGGGATGATCCTGCTTACATCTCATTGTGGGAATAGCTGCTTGACTTGGGGCACACATCTCATTGTGGGAATAGCTGCTTGACTTAGGGCATACATCTCATTGTGGGAATAGGTGCTAGAATTACATCTGCTGAGGTATCAGCCTGACAGGCAGATGTCAACATCACCTGCTATGCCTTCATAAAAGTGATAAGGGTCTCATCTTATGCAGTGTTCATTTCACATTTATCACCTGAAGATGGTGCCAAGGTACATGCCTTCTGACTGTGGCAGGATATGCAGTCTGGAAACTGCATTTTCAGTCCACTCATCAATCAGCCATTTTCACCTACATCAGGAGGCAAAATCTCCCCAAATCTCGTATATCTGATTTAGTTTTTTCTTAGGTGGTGTCATCATTGACAAAACTGCTTCCAAATCTGCCACATTACAGGGATGTTCAGTTCCCTAACAAAATCACTAAATGGAATAAGCTGATACAATTTGAATGGCCCATTCACCTGTTGGTCTGCAGTCATATTAGTACCTGCTGTGGTTGTGACAAGGTGGAATGGCAAAGTTCTGGCCTTTTTCAAGTCCGGCAGAAAGTGATTGATTTGGAGTGCTGACTCAGGTCTTGATTGCTCTACTCAAGCGTGAAAGTCATTTATCAATGACCATCTTAATCTGGCAGTGGAGATTGCAAGGTAAGTTTTTCATCTTTTCACTAGCTCAAACAACAGTGAATGCAGGTTTTTCATCAGAATGTGGAATATTAAACATGCACACATGGTTCATATCAGGCAAGCCCTCTGAAGCAATTCTTCCCCGAGTACGTAGTGGACTGGGCCACTCAGGCTAGAAGATCCACTAACCCCCATATTTGAGTTGGAACCTACTGTTTTGTTTTGCAGTGGTTGAGGAGACACTATACAAACTCCTTTTAAGAGCATTGGTTACTCATCTCATTGAAAACTTATTGTCTGGTTGCCCTGGCTACAGTGCACCAGACTTTAATTCAACCCAGACGATCTCCAATTCCATCAAGTTTCTGACACGAACTGCATTATTGGAAGAATAAACAACATAGATCCTAATCAGCTGGTGCATTATGGGACATTTAAAGATCAGTGTCTCTTTTGTTCACAGTTGATATCATAATATATACACAGATAGGATATGTATGTACTTGATTGGATGCAACTGCTTATAGTTCTATAATGATCTTTAGGCAGGTGACTATAAACATGTTTACCTTTTTGGATCAGCCAATCACAGAATAAGAGGAAATCCATATATAACATCATGCAGTTTTGCCAGATTTTTGCCAGATTTTCCCCCCTCCCCCTTCATCACATTTTGTCACCAAAACTTGGATCCCCTTCATGTATGACATAACAAAACTTTGACCCCTCCCCCATAAATGTTTCAAAAACTGGTTTGAAGTCTCTTTGCATTAGAAAAACAAACAACAATATGACATTGCATTCCAAATTATTTGATACTTTAAAACATATCTCACATGGTAATGTAAAATGCACTTTCATGGAACAAACTGGAAAACCTTGCCAACTGAGATTGTTGTTCTTTGGAAGGCATATTCCATTCAGAGTGAGCTGTTTTCCTGATCAAGCCAATCTGCACTCGTTTCATTCTCCTCATTAAAGATTGTGACCATCATCTGGCCATTGCCAGATTTAGAGCAGCCACTCTTCATGGTCAGATGCACATCGATGGAACTGATACATGTTTGTGCTGGTCAGAGTGGCTGTGCAGCATGACCAGAAAAGCATAGTACAGGTGCACACCTTGCAAATCCTGTCACAAAGCATTGGTATTGCAGACCAGGGAAGGATGTCATCCACTTTCAGACTTTTGAGATGCTAAAAGGGATGGAAACTTGTGTGATGTCCCATCTGTTGCTCGTTCTGGAACCTTAAGTTCTTTGCCATTTTGAATGAGAGGTAGAGGAAGAGGAAGAAACCTGCTTGTAACCATACAGAAATACTAGCTTCTTAGTTTTGAACAGCATTTGTCATTCAGAGATTTGTGCAGTTCATGATTTTCTTCAACACGGCATTCAGTTTCCTTCTCTTCTTATCCTTTGCTTGCTTTATTGATCATCCTTTTCCTCTTTAACTTGATCTCTGATTCAATCTTCTTTTTTCTTTTCTTTCAACTCTCTATCCTGTTCATCTGTAAGTATCCTCGTTTCTGTCTTTCATACAAGTCTGCCAGATCCGAATTCAAGACATCAGTATGTGACGGCAACTGGAATTAGACTGCTACATTTCTTGTTGCTTTGGAAATGTTAGTGCCAAGCATGGAATCATCACCAGCAATAACCTCGTCATCGGTCAAATGCTTATCAAACTGAGCAGAAACCAGAGAAACTTCTAATGGAACTTCTTTCTTTTTTTAACCCAAGTTTGTTTTGCCCCAAAAATATAAAAAGGGATATTTTTTTTCATGGAAAATTTCCTCCACTAACAAATGATTAACTTTGACCTGTACATCTGAGACATTCATGATTTCATTCTTCTAAGCAAACATTTCTGCTTTTTAAGATACACCAGAACATACTCACCAAAAAAAGACTGATACAGTTTATTTTTATCCATAATCAGTTTTCACTGAATTGTTAAAATGGGGAATTTGTGCAGAGAACATGAAGCTGTTAAGTGTGATTAGAGATAAAGGCTTGTTGAGACAGGTGGGACCTTATCATGGTTATGATGGGAGATAGTACAGTTGTCATCAGCATCATCATCATCAATCCCTTAACTTAAGAGGTCTTTGGGGCACCACAGTTGACTTTACAACCAATTCTCTCCATCTTTCCCTGTTCTTTGCCCTTTGGGAATCTCCAAATCCCATGCCTGTCCACTCTTTAATGTTGTCTTCCCACCTTTTTCTGTCTGCAGAAGAAGAGGCAGACAGAAAAAGAAAAAAAAACAGTTGTCACAGCATGGGAATAGCAAATTATTGTTTCTCAGAAAATCAGTCAACCAATCAGTATTTAGCACCTCTGCGCCAGTACCTGTGGTACATTGCACTTTTTCTGCGATGCTACATAGTTTACATTTTCTCTGATAGATGCCACTGGCGTTGTTTTAATGGTGTCACATTTTTAACCCCCCTACCCCATTTTAACAAACATCATACACAAGTCGGACCTCCTCCCCCTCCCCAGTACATGACATCATATATAAATGGTCTCCTAGGGTGATGCAGGTATCTCATATTAAGTGAAATCACAAAGACTGGCTTTTAATTTTGGTGTATTTCTTAGGTTGTTTATGCTGCTAAAAAAAGATATGGGCTTTACAAACCTTAATGGACAAACACATTGTCACATGACATTTCACTAAAGATTTTTAGGTAATAACAGCTGAACAGTCTAATTAACTCACCTAGTGTTTTTTTTTATGATATGGCATAGCATTGGTCATCCATTATGCGTCCATCAACAGTTGCCTGTTATCACTCTAGAGGCCATATTTCTGATCTGGCTTTGAACAAACTTGGAATTTTGGAATATTTCATCAACATCTGATAAAATCGACACATTTTAATGAGGTGATCTTTGGTTGTCTGTGCTTGTTTCCACAGCACTGTTGAGGCCACAGTTTCTTGTTTTGATTGTAATGTAACTCAAAATATCAGCTTGTATCATTGAGATTAAGAATGACTGAAATCCATACATATCATTGAGGTGATCATTTATCACACATGTGATTGGCTGGGCTTATTACTATTCTAGAGACTATTTCTCATCAAGTTTTGATCCAGTTTTGAATATGGCTTGTCAGCATTTCAGATTAGTCCACTAATTAATGAGTTCCTTGCATGTCTATGCAGTGATCTTGCATATGGTTGGCTGAGCTTGGTACCACTATGGAGGCCATATTTCTAGACTGATTTTGATCAGACATTTGAGATGGGGATGATTTTGATAATTTACTAAATCCACATCAGTTAATGAGGTGATCATGCATCTAATTGGCTGAGCTTGTTACCAATCATATTCCACAGTATAGACTAATCAAGATCTTGGATGGGTTTGATTAAATGATCAAGAGATCCATACATATTAATACGGTGATCATACTTGGTTGAGCTTGTTACCATGCAGAAGTCAAATTTCTTATAAGATTTTGATCAAAATTTGAATATAATCTTTCATTATCAAGATCTTGGGTGAATTTGATAATGAGCAGGATTTGTGTATGCTAATGAGATCTTGCTCTGATTCCCTGAGCTTGCTACCACTCTGAAAGATATCTTTCTAGTTTGATTTGATAAAACTTGGAGTATAGACTTATATCATCAGGATCTCTTGGAGGAGTTCCGTAATGAGCAAGATTCATGCATGTTAATGAATTGATCATTCACAGGATTAACTGAGCTAATTACCGCTGTTGAGAATGCATTTTTTAAAACAGGATTTTGTTTAAACTTGGTGAATGTTGTTATATCATCAAAATCTTAGTTGAATTTGAAAATTCTTGCTTATCAGTGAGGCAGTCTTGCATCTGTTTGGCTGGGCTTGTTGTCACTTGTGAATATTTCTGATAGATTTTCATCCGACTTGTTGAATATTATCAAAATGTTGAATGAGTTTAAATACAGAACAGGATCTAAGCATATTTCTGGAGTATTGTATTTTACTGGCTGGTGTTAAAATTCTGTAAAAGGTTTAATATAAAAGATAAAGCATATAAACTCCTCATAACATGTCATCAGATTTGTTTTATGATCCATATTCCCTCAGAAAGTCCAAAAAATGTTTGAGTGTTACTTCATAATAAAGTTTTTTCATAATCCTTGTCAGTCAACTCTGGTCGATGTCGACCCTTCAGGAGGTTGGCTTGAGTTAGGTTTGTGTGGCTGATACATGATTGGCACAATATAACCTCATTCAGAGATTTGTTTATTAACAGCAATAGCTGAAGTAAACTTGCATCTGATTGACAGAGTTTGTTACTTCTTGTGGGATTTTATTTCTCTTCTGATTGGTAACTTGGTTTATATCAAGTTCTTGAGTAAGTTTGATTATGCATGAGATCTGTACATAGCAATTATGCTTTTATCTTTGAAAAGACATTTTATCAGACTTTTAGTAGGAAAAATTAAAATAATATCCTGTATAGGATGATAGATGGTTTACACAGCATTGTTTTCTTACATTACTGCATAGGGCAGCATAGTTAAATGGTTGACTCTTTAGGTACATGAGCCGGGTGAGTGATATGAGGCCCACCTGGGTCTTTTGTCTGTTTTACCTGCTAGGAATGTAGCATTCTTGTGGACCTGTCCATGGACAGTTTTTGAGCTATACAAGTTCAGTTGTGTGTGAATGCAAATAATTTTTTCTTCATACAGGCTGTTAGCCACAGTGTGGAATGTGTAGGAATAAGATTGCAGTTTTGTGTGTGCAGGCTCCGCAGGGAATAATTTGTGTTGGTGACTAAATTCAATAAGTCGTCTGTGAAACTAATGTGTATCTTCAACTAGCTTTGAAGCACCAGGAAGTGTACAGTTGCACAAACAATGTAGTATTACAATTTCATCTCTAAAAATTGAAGTCTAAGCATATTGTGTCATGTACAAAATGTACCCATCTGTGAACATTGTAGACCTAGGCCTGCCATAGTTAATTGTGCCAGTATGGCATCATATATGAAGGGGGTCTATCCCGTTTGATTGAATTGAAAGTAGACCAAGCAGTGTAGGCATTGATCAGCTGGTACATTATGAATGATAGAACTGATCTATTCTGTTTGGTTGAAATTATAAGTAGAATGAACAGTGCAGAACAGGCATGTACAATTCCCCCCAGGGTGTAGGGCAGATAATCAATATTTAAAGTCATACCCTATGATGTAAATAAGCAGATAAGACCAAGTGTGGTCAGCTCTGGCCCACTGGTCATAGGTTGCACATACCTGGGTATGATTTCACAGTAGCAAAGCCCATACAGCTGGATTCTCTTTTTTTTTTTCTGGTTTATCTGAACAACATTTTTCAGTTTTATGGATGGGCTGTAGGGGAATCAAAATGTTACACAGATTTTCAGAAAAGAGGCAAGTTAGGCATATGGTGCACTCATATAGGACAAAATCAGATTCACAGATTACTGGAAAAATACACAGTCACACAGGTTCGGATGCTGTGGATCTGCTTGTGTCTTTTATGACAGCAGATCTGTATTTGTGCTGTTTGCAGTCGTGTACATGTTTTGTAAATATGATATCAGGCAGTTTTAGTGCAAATACAATCATAAAACCTCATAGTTGTACATGTGTTGAGTTGCTTCTTCCAAAACCTTCAGTTTGTGTTCCTTTACTTAGGTTTACGGATTTGGTCCTCAGTTTTATAATACTGGACTACCATTATCACAATTCTACAAAGATCTGTGAACACGTAGAGGTAGGAAGGAAATTTTTATACTGGTTTTCCAACCCCTCCATCATGGTCCATGGAAAAATTATACTATAAATGTATCTTATAAGACAAGATTTTTTTTTCTTTTCTAAATTACCACACTGTAAACATCATAGTGATATGACTGAAAATTTTTAATAGCTACATTAAAAATTTAAATCCCCCACCCCCATCACCACATTTTCCTTTCCAAAATCTTCAACTTCCAAGCAATGTGTATGCAAGAAGTTTATTATAGCCTGGCTATTTTGTGCATGTTTGAGAAGTAAATCGGCTATGATAAGTTATACATGATATGATAAGTTATACATGGCAGCCATTATATTTGGTGGAGGAAGAACCCAGGAAGACCCTGGGAAGAACCACTGACTCGGAAAGCTACTTTCAAGCTTTTCACATGCCTGCATTGGCCAAGCTGAGACTCGAACTTGCGTGGACAAAGGTGAGATGTACATGATTTGTAAAGTCGGGTGCTTTGGAGCACTTGGCCACCTGGGGGCTTTTACTATACAAGGGTGTGGAGGGATTAAGCCACCATCAATAAGACAAGATATTTCTGTTGCATATGTCATCAAGCTGTTATCTTTGATCAGAACAAAATGAGTTACCTATTGCCGATTCTTGATATGTTTATGTAGACATGATGACAACTTGGCAGAGCTGTGTTGTCTTATTGATATGTTGACACAATATAGCAGCCTAAGTATGTGAATTTGTCATCATGTCTACATGATCATGTCAACAAATTGCAGTCAGTAAGTTGTTTTTATGTCGGTGTTGAGGACACTGGACAGATGTAACTTGATGGAAACCACTAATTTCATGAGCAACCACTGATATTTGCACATTTTATAAGTGAGGTACGAACTACCTCCTTTTTTAAAACTCTGAACTGCTTCAGAGATTATCATGAGACTTGACACACATTCATCCCATGGTCTAGTTGGCTCTAAATGAAAATGATACCACTCAGACGTCCAAAATCTTGAAAATTCTGTTATCACTATGCCTTCAGAATGGAAAGTTTTATTGACATGGGGTTTTCTCTGCAAGACATCTTATGATGGTTTGGAATGAAAATGGTGCTGTTCAGAAATCAAGTATAGTTTTCATAATGGCCATCTTGACAATCTTGTAATTGCTAATCCTGAATAAATGGTTCATAGGAGTAAATCAGCCTCTGAAACTGTATTGGTAGATTGTTAGTTGACTGCTCCAGTGATGAAGTGGTTAGTGTGTATGCCTCGAATGCGGGAGGTCGTGGGTTTGAACCCTGGTTGAGTCATACCAAAGATTTCAATAAAAATGGTACTAACAGCTGCCTCGCTAGGCACTCAGCATTATGAGGTTAGTGTTAGGACTGGTCAGCCTGGTGTCAGGATAATGTGACTGGGTGGGTCGTCATGCTATATGTCTGCAGCATGATGCCCCAGTGCTAGGCCTATAAATCAGCCCTTCACCTGTGATGATGTTGATTTTTGGATGTGGGGCTGATGTCACCTATTCATCAAAAGCTGCAATTATCTGCATCCAAATTTGGCTGCACACATCAGTGTACATTTTATACATTTATTTCTCATGGCTGTGTAGCTACCATCAGCTGTAGGGTTCTTTTGGTGACATGTGCATTATATTTCCGGAGCATATCATATGTTTAGTGACTTGTAAATCCACCTGGAATAGCACAATCATCTGTCCTGTAGCCATTTTGAATTTCGCGCTTGATATGGCTGTTACCAATTACTGGCATGTGTCTAAAGTGTATGCAGGTTTGTTCCAGAAAGATTTGCATGGAGCAAAATTGCACATTTTAATGAACAGGTCACATCAGACCCACATATTGTCCATCAGTATCAACACAGATTTGGGGGGTTGATTTATCAGACTACCCCAGTGCTAGACATCACTATAAACTGCCATACTGCAGACATCGTAGTGATAGGACTGAAAAATTGTTAAAGCTGCACTAAAAATCCAAAACATACACATAGACACACACACACAAATTGTTAGTTGGGGTTCTAACCTGTTGCCTATCACATATTATTCAATTATTGCAGACAGAGTTCTCCACAATACTCCAGTGACCATGTTGACTGTGTTTTAGACATTTTTTGTGGCACTTTGATTATGGCCTTTTAAAGGAGCCTTATGTGACCTGTACATCATATTTTCATATCAAATCTGACACTTTACAACTTGTAAAATGAAGTGAAAATTGGAGAACCATTTCAGTCCTATCCATCACTTCCAAATTTACGAAGAAACATGTACAGTACATTCTCACAAACAAATGATTTACATAAACATCAATCAAACTTGCACAGAACAAAATTATTGATCAAGGACTTGAAGACATAGGGAGGCTTTTCATAGTAAGATCAAGTTTTGAGATCAAAAGAAGGCATTTGACTTAAATTACCATACAAATTAAAGTGTCAATTTAACATGTTTTCCCTGATACAACCTTATCTTAATGTCAGAACCCAACAAATAGGACTCAACAGGACTCTATGGGCAAAGAAAGTATGGTGTGTTTCATAATGTCAGAACCCACCAAATAGGACTCAACAGGACTCTATGGGCAAAGAAAGTATGGTGTGATTCATAATGTCAGAACCCAACAAGTAGGACTCAACAGGACTCTATGGGCAAAGAAAGTATGGTGTGTTTCAGAGCTCAATCTTCTGAGCTATCTTAATTCTCATGTATATTAACAACTTGCCATGTATATTAACAACTTGCCACTGCACACAGATGACTGATGATGTAACATTCTACACATGGGGCTAAGAGATGATGTAACATTCTACACACCAGGTCAAGCAATGATTCTACACACCAGGTCAAGAGAGCAACACAATCTGGAACAGCTGCATCATGATCCTAATCACATCAGTAAATGGTGTGCAGACAAAGGAATGTAAACTAACTTGGAATCATCATATAGAACATGTCAGTAACAAAATAACTTTCAAACAAACATTGATACAAAGACTGGGGATTGGTCTATTTACTCCTGCAAGCAAACTATTCTGTTCAGGTTGCATACTACATATTATGGACTGCTATGGAACCCTAGACACAAACCTTAAACATACAAGTAGACACTGTGCTACTAGAATTATGCTAGATGCTAATCCAGTGATACCATCTGCCCATCTGCTGACATGTATCAGTCTCCAAACTGGCTTCACTTTTGACTTTGTATCATATACATATTTTGGTTTAAAACCCCCCCCCCCCCCATTTTTGTGTTTCTTGTTGCACTGGTTTTAAAATTAGGGTAGGTGGCTAGATTAAAAAAAAAATAATTAAAAACCATTCTACATATATATTATAATGATTAGTATATATAATGCACTACACACTCCAGGTACTGAGCAAAACTGGTTTAATTAGATGCCCAAATCAATTTCAAGATTTAAAAAAAAAAATAATTTTTTTTTATTTTAGTATTTTTTGTTTGTTTGCTCAGAGGGAGAAAGTGCTTGGGTTGGCAACAAAAAACGGACAGTGAACTGATCAGAAACATTTTTTTTTGCCTTATAAAGTCCTTTATAATTTAATGTAGGCCCAGGTTTCTTAGTGGTCTGAGATGCTCACCTTTATAGGTCACTGAAACATGCCACCTCTGTCCACACGAGTCTGAGTTTTGGCCCAACCAACATGGATATGTGAGAAAGCTTGCCAGTAGCATCCTATGGGTCGGTGGTTTGTTCTGGAGTCTACCTGGACTCTTCCTACACTAAAATATTCTGGCTGCCATATATAGACTATGATTGCCCTAATATGGACTTGGTGTAATTAATGTTAACATGCAGTGGTAGGTTATGAACAGCTTCATTTTGTTTCAGTCAGTAGACTTTGTTGTCCCAGTGCCTAAAGTAAATTTAGCAAAAGCTCACAGGATTTTTATAGGGGAGATCACTGAAAACAAAGGACATGTCATCTTTTCTTAACATTTGTAGAGGCCCCGAGTGGCCTAGTGGTCTAAAGTGCTCACCGTTACGGATCACTGCCATCTCACCTCTGTCTGTGTGGGTTCGAGTCTCGGGTTCGGCCAATGTGGGTATATGAGAAAGCATGCCAGTAGCTTCTCGTGGGTCGGTGGTTCTTTCCGGGGTTTCCTGGGTTCTTCCTCCACCATTTATACAGGCCGCCATGTATAGCCTATCTTGTGCTGAAAAATGGCGTTAAACTCTATAACAACAACAACAACAACATTAACATTTGTATATGTAGTAAACGGGTACAAGATAGTAATATACTTCATTTAGGTTCATCGTTATATCAAGCTAAATGAAGACATGGAAGCTAGTCCACATACCCTGTTCGATGCAATACTCGTTCATGATATGGTAACTCGTTCATGATATGATAAGTGCCCACCCCTCTTTTTGGTCAACCTTACAAAAATTTCCCTGCTAAGTGAATATTTCTCAGTCCTGGAATACCCTCATGTATGAGAAGTATGTGTCAATCTGCCATGGACATCATGAGTTTCTTGGAACTTGCCATCATTATGTAGAAATGATGTCTCCTTAACACTGAATCTAAATTGTTCTCAAAATTAATCATATATATGCTTTAGGTGGCACTCTATAGTTTCATATTTTGCATAGGGTTAGATTTTTAAAGAAAAACATTTCCCCAGTTTTCCTCACTGGTTACACTGGCTATTTAAAAAAAGACACTTGTATATTTCAGGTAATGTTCAAAGAACTTTTACTTCACTTTTTTTTCATGTATTGTAAAATAAAGAGCTGATAACTTTTTTTTACATTTTATATACAGTATTTGGTAATTCATTCATTGCACTTTGACTTTCAGAAGCTGGTATTGTCTAGTCTGGCAAATTCGTTTTCCTGTTTTAATAACTGCTAAAGATAGTGCAAATTTTAGTTAGCTGTGTGCTTAGATTATGTACAGTTTCCACAAGAATAATATCCAAAGAAATTTCAACTACAGTGCATGAAAGTAACATAGAGGTATACCAACATTCTCACCATTGTGCATGTTGCAAATATAAACAACTTCACCATTGTGCATGTTGCAAATATAAACAACTTCAACCTTACACCCACCACTCTCTCAGAAGTTCATAATATATGTAGGGTGCCCCTTTATTTTCTGCAACCATATTGGGAGAGATAATGCACTTCCAGAGTGAAGAACTCTCAACATAGTCAAAGGGGGCCAACTTTTTAGTATTTACATATATCTTAAGGGGGGGGGGCATTATGATATTGTGGGTGTGTGTTTATTATAATGAGCTTAAACTTCACAAAATTTAGCCAAATAATAATTTCTTAAGAGCACATTGCATTCTATACAGTGTAGATGGATCTTTCTCATACTCAGATATTTCTGTTTGAAAAATAAATTTTTCAAGTTCAAAGACCAGGCCAAATTTAATTCTTTCTGGAAATTCCTGACTGAACATGTTTGTTCAGCTTGCAGATGTAATTCTGTTTTTGCTAGGGTTTGAAACAAATGCTGAATATTATTTATATAGTATTTTCCCAAGTCCCAGACAGATTTTCATGAATTTCTTTATCTGGGACTATCTCTCTGTGGGAGCAAATAGAAACCCAGTAAATACATTGGTCTGTATAAAGCAGTTCAATATAACATTGCTCTACACAGTGCATGACACGGGGACGTGTATATATAGGTTCCTTTGTACTGAGTGACTATTTTTTTACAATTGTTACATAAATTTTACTTATGTTATTTTTTGGCTAGTAATAAATAAAAATACTGTAGCTTCACATAAAAGATACCCTAAAGTACTGGTTATGTGACTTTGTCTATGTTCTTCTTTCTTATGACAAACAGTGCTTACTTTGAGCAAGCAATTTGCCCAGAAGGAATCATAAGGTAATAAATAACCCAGTCATTCCTACTGGTTACAAATGCTCTTGTCAGTGTGAAAGAATACCTGTGGCCAACTTCCAGTATGTACTGTAAAAAGCCCTCACAACTATCATTTTTGCAGATTTAAAAGAATAGAAATGATACTTAGAAAACAAAATTAAAAATAAAACTCCTTGAAATGGACTCTGTTAGGCTGGTGGCTCTTTGCTTATCAGTTTATTTATTCTGGATTAATCGCCTTTCATAATATGCATGGCTTCTGTGGACAACATTATTAAATATGTATCGTATATACTTGCTTACGAATCCAGCTCCAAATTGTACAGGCCCAAATTTACTATTGCATGATGCACAGACAGATCTGGGTCTGTACAGTTTGTTAGGACTAATCTGTAGAACAAAACAAAATTGACCCTGGTCTGCCAGCACATTATATGGCGGCATATGAGGGTCTGTGTTGCTTGCAATTGGACTTAACCTGTATATAAGGGTATGAAGTGCCTTAACGCCAGTTATAATTCCCCATAAACTTTTGTTTTTCATTGGTATCATTAATTATAATAAATATATTGATTATAATTTTCAGCCGATTGTTGATAAGTATGAAAATAGTCAAATTTCAAATATGTAGAGAGTGTCCTGTCAAACTGTTGACGTATTCCTGTTACAGTAGTTTATGAAACTATGGGATTCATAGTGTTACGTATATGTAATTAAATTGCTTGTGTGTTAGTTCTAAAATTCTTTTTTATTTTAATTTTGTTTCATTACATTTTATTGTAATGATAATTTTCATTGGATTTGAATGTCTTTTCCGAAAATTGGCTTGACCCAATTAGATTATAAGTTACTTCAGCACTAATTTTAGTTCATAGATTTTGTAAACATCGAGTGAAGATGATTGGCTATTGCCAAGGTCATTTCGGCCCGCATGTTAGCTGAGTTGTAAACAGCCTTTCATTTTTAATTTATTTTCAGTGTGAGAATTTGATTCTTAGATAGGGCTATTCTAGCTATGTGATAATTGTCATTTTTTTTATTGCGCTGTTCAAGTTAGAAATCATGTAGCCTGTCACGTGAACTACCATGTGATCTAAAATGAAGGCTTAACCAATTTTATCCGGAATACGACTATGGGTGTAATACTTCATTCTATCCTGAATACGCCTGTGGTCGTAGTATCCCATTTTATCCGGAATACGACTACGGTCGTACTCTACTACGTATATGTGTAGCGTCTCTAGAAACATGTGTTATACATCACAAATACTTGTGAACTTCTTCACCAACACAGGAAATGGTTAAAGTACGCATGTGCAGTGAAGTTCTAAAAAACATGTGGTTGGAAAAGAAATTGTTGGTTTGAAAATCGATCAATAAAATGATGGATGACAACTCTTATGTAAACATGGATATTGATAGCAAAGGTAGCGACATTGAAGTTGACGATTTGGATGATTCTGATGATAATATTGACTTAAATGATGGGTTAGATATGAATCAAGTTGATGAAAGAGATGATGCATGGCTTCATGCATTTTACGACAGTGATTTGGAGAATGAAGCTGACTTTGAAGGCTTTCAAGCGGAATGGGTCCGGGATGATTTTTCTCCTCGGTTGCAGCCACGATTTAAATTGATAGAAGGGGCAACTGTTCAACACCCAGAAGAAGTCAATGCACAACATTACTTTGAATTGCTTTGGGATGATTTAATCTGGAAAAAACTTGTTGATGAAACAAACCGTTACGCTGAACAGGAGCATAGAACCCCCCCCCCCGAAAGTCACCAAGATGGACGCCAAATTGTTCCAAGTGTTTTGTTGTGCAATTTTAGTAAAATTATTATAACTTTTGAACTAACAGTGCTAGAAACTTCAGATTTGGACCAAAATACTAGAAATAGAATTATCTTTATTTTATTCCCATACTATTTGGAGCATTTCATTCATCTTCGTGAAGAAAAGATTCACTGAACATCATGGTAATTTTTTTAATTTTTTTTTTTTCTTTCAAGCCATATTTCAAAATACAGTTGTGAGCATGTACATTGGTAAATTTTAACAAAACGTATATCACTGTGTTGCAAATTTTATTACCATTCAGAGATACATACATTTTTAGTAAACATGGTGAAGGTCATCACAATTTCTGCTACTGCTGCTGTATGAGGCTCTGTTTTACCACAGTGTATTTAGAATTGCTTCTCAGGAACCAGGCACTGCAGTTGAAATTGGTAAACAGGATTAAATGGGTTAAAACAGCCATTTTCAACTAGATCTAGTCAGAGTCATATGTCTACACCTTGAAGGTACAAGGTGTTTCAATTGTTGAAGCCAGATTGTTTTTGAAGTTCATCTGTTTTTTGGAACTTAATAATTTATTCTCAAGAAAACTAAACAAGTGTACTTTTTTATAAAAAGTTCTAGGAGAAACAAATTCAGTAGAAATTTATTCTGGAATTCTATACGGAAACATAAATTGTGATTCAATTGAGGATCTGTTACAATCAGTACAGACATCATCTGACGTCATCGCCTCCATATTGGAATTTCATCGAGATTCGAACCCAGATTCAGTTAGAACTGTTTAGTGATAGGACTTATATTTTTCAATCTTAGGATTAAATTTTGGATTATATTCACAAACTGTAAGTCTTATTTTCTAATTTTTACATTGTTTTCTAGGGAAATAAGTTATTTTGTTAAAATATACAAAGCTTGTTGGCTTCACTCTTTTCTCTTGTTACTTTTGTATGAGCCTACACATAACAGGACAAAATTGGGGTTTGCTCATCCTTGGATATATGAATTTGGCTAAAATATTTCAGAAGATTGTTTTTTGAAATTTAAATTACCCTAATTTTTAAATCCCAAGTACTATTTTACATTTTGTTTGAAATCTTTAGTGAAAACAGGCTTTCATTCACAATGTCATTAAAAGTGGGGATTTTTCTTTCTAGTCCAACTCAGGAGCAGTTGGATAATTTGAAAAAAGATGAGTTGCTTTAACTTGCCAGAAAATATGATCTTTCTGAAGCAAAATCTTCTTTAACGAAACAAGAAATTATAAATATTTTGATTAAATATTTGGTAGAAAAGAATGTTCTTGATAAAAGTATTTTGGCTTCAGTCAGTAAGTTGTTATCAGACTCTGACATAAAAGTAATGGAATTACAAATGAAATAAAAGATGGAATTGGAGTTAAGGAAGCTTGAACTTTAGAAAGAGGAAAGAGAGAAACAATTGAAGTTGCAATTAGAAGAGAAGCAATTGCAATTGCAGTTTGAGAAAAAGGAGAGAGAGAGAGGCAGGAGAGGGAGAAAGATAAACAATTACAATTAGAAGAGAGGGAAAGAGAGAGAGACGTGAAAGAGAGAAAGATAAACAAATGAAATTACAATTTGAAAAAGAGAAGAGAGAGAGACAGGAAAGAGAAAATGATAAATGAAATTACAATTTGAGAAAGAGGAGAGAGACAGAGAGGAGAGGGAGAAAGATAAACAGTTACAATTTGAAAAAGAGAAGGATGAAACAGAATTTCAAATTAAAATGAAAGAAATTGAGCTGGCAAGTGAAAAGCACGATCCCACTTCACATACAAATTCAAGGTTTGACATTACAAGAAATATCAGGTTAGTGCCCCCTTTTAGAGAAAAGAAGTAGACAAATATTTTATTTATTTTGAAAAAGTTGCTGAAAATTTGAAATGGCCAAGGGAGCATTGGACTCAATTATTGCAATGTGTACTTTTTGGCAAGGCCCGAGATATCTATATATCCCTGTCAGTACAGCAAAGTTCAGACTGATTTGGTTAAGGAGTGCATCTTAAGGGGTTATGCATTAGTCCCTGAGGCTTATCAGCAAAAATTTAGAAACTATAGAAAAGAAGCTGGGCAAACTTGTGTTGAATTTGCAAGAGAAAAAGAGCAGTTATTTAAGAGATGGTGCTAGCCAAGAAAGTTAAACATGATTATGAAAGTCTCAAACAACTTGTATTACTTGAAGAGTTCAAGAACTGTGTCCAAGTGATATTAAGAATCATCTTGAAGAGTATAAGATCGAAACCGTGGAAAATGCTGCTCTTGCTGTTGATGAGTATTCTTTAACTCATAAATTTCCTGTTGTAGGCAAATCTTTCACTCAGCAGTCTACTGGTAGAAAGGTATTTCAGCCTAATACAACTCCTTCTAAAATTCAATCTGGCACAACTTCTAAAAATCAAGCTTCTGATAAACTTGATTCAAAATCCTTGTCTGTTCCTGCGTGTACCTATTGCAAGAAAAAAGGACACCTCATTTCTGATTGCTTCAAATTGAAATATAGGCATCAGAATCAAGTTTGACCTATCCCAAATGCTCTTATTTCTAAGAGGTCAATGTCACGGTCATGTATTGAAAGCAATACATTTGTTGGATATAATAAACCCCAGTCTAATTTTATTATGGAGAATTATGAACCATTTATGTTGAAGGGTTCTATATCACTCTTGGGTGATTTGGCCAATCCTTTCCCTATTAAAATTTTAAGGGATACAGGAGCTTCTCAGAGTCTTTTATTATCAGGTACTTTGTCTTTTTCTGAGAAGTCCTGTTCTAATGAGAGTGTTCTGATTCAGGGAGTAGAGTGCGGCTTTGTTAATGTTCCTTTCCATTGGTATAGTGCCTACTTTACCCGTTGAGGGCATTCATTTGTTGCTAGGCAATGACCTAGCTGGAGACAAGGTTGTGGTTAATCCACTTGTAACCGACAAGCCTTCTTTGGATCAGAAAGTTGATCCTATTGAAAAAGAATACCCTGATTTATACCCAGCTTGTGCAGTTACCAGAGCTATGGCAAGGAAAGCTCTTGAGAATGAATTTGATAAGGAAAATATTCCTTTAGCTGACACATGTATTGGTCAGGCTTTTGATGAGGTCACTTTCACTTCTAATTTGGATCAGTCAAAAGGTATTGATCACAGTGATCCTCTTTTAAATACTCATTCACTTTTATCTAATCAGGGTGACAAACGACAATCCCTTGTCATCGAACAGGAAAAAGATCCAGAGATCTCTTGTTTGTTTCAGAGGGCCATTAGTGAAACTGAAGCCACCGAAGTACCTGTCTGTTATTTCATTAAAAATGGAATTCTTATGAGAAAATGGAGACCTTCCAAGGTACCTGCTAGTGACAAATGGTCAGTGAATTATCAGATTGTAGTTCCAAAATCTTACAGACAGGAAATACTTAGTTTGGCCCATGAAACTCCTCTGGCTGGTCATTTAGGGATAAATAAAACTTATCACAAGATCTTGACGCACTTTTATTGGCCAAAAATCAAAAGTGATGTTTGTAAATTTTGTAGATCTTGTCATACTTGTCAAATGGTAGGAAAACCCAATCAGAAGATACCTAAGGCTCATCTGCAACCTATTCCTGCATTTGACAAACCATTTAGCAGAATTATGGTAGATGGTGTTGGTCCCTTACCTAAGACCAAGTCAGGCAACCAATATTTGTTGACCATTATGTGTGCATCAACAAGATTCCCAGAGGCAATTCCTTTGAGGAATATTAAAACCAAAACCATAGTAAAAGCTTTGATAAAGTTTTTTACTCAATTTGGCCTTCCCAAATCTGTCCAATCGGATTAAGGGTCAAATTTCTTGTCTGGAATTTTCCAGCAAGCTATGCACAAATTAGGCATTCAACAATTTAAATCTTCTGCCTACCACCCTGAGAGCCAAGTGGCTTTAGAAAGCTTTCATCAAACTTTGAAGAATATGATTCTATCATATTGCTTTGATACGAGTAAAGATTGGGATGAAAGCATTCATTTACTTTTGTTTGCTGTTAGGAAGTCTGTTCAAGAATCTTTAGGATTCAGTCTCTTTGAACTAGTTTTCGGACATACTGTGCGTGGACCATTGAAGTTGTTGAAAGAGAAACTTCTTTCTAATGAAGATACTGAGCTCAATCTTCTTGATTATGTTTCTGATTTTAAGTACAAGTTGTCAAAGGCTTGTGAGGTCACAAGAGCAAATTTGCACTCTACTCAGTCCAGAATGAAATCAAGATATGATAAAAACTCAAGGGATAGGAGTTTTCAACCTGGTGATAGAGTTCTAGCTCTCTTGCCCATTTCACAAAATCCCCTTCAGGCCAAGTATTATGGTCCATACACGGTTGAAAAGAATGTAAATGATTTAAATTACATCATAAATACTCCTGGGAGGTGAAAACAAAAACAACTTTGCCACATTAACATGTTAAAGGAGGATATTGAGAGAGATAGCCAAGTAAATCATGCAATTAATTTAGTTGTACCTGTCCCACAAACTGAGGATTTAAGTGAAGAAATTCAGTTGGATTCTGTTGATCTTGGAGCGACAAATCTCTGGAATTTGGAAATTATGAAAATTCTGGACCAGAAACTTTTACATTTGCAACAACAAGAAAGAATGAACTTAAACAGTTATTATTCGAATATGGGCACTTGTTTCCAGATATTCCTACAAGGATAAACAAAATTTTTCATGACGTTGAAATTGTAGATTCAAAACCTGTGAAGCAACACCCATACAAGATGAACCCTCTCAAACAGGAATACTTGAAAAAGGAAATTCAGTATTTGCTGGAGAACGATTTCATAGAGCCCAGTAAAAGTGATTGGAGTTCACCATGTATACTTGTTCCGAAACGGGATAAAACTTTCCGTATGTGCACTGATTATAGGAAGGTGAACAGTGTGACAAAAACAGATTCATTTTCATCCAAGGATCGATGACTGTATTGATAAAATTGGAAATGCCAAGTATGTCACCAAATTTGACCTTCTGAAAGGATTTTGGCAAATTCAACTAATGGAAAGAGCAAAGGAAATTTCAGCATTTGTGATTCCAGATGGACTTTATCAATATAAAGTAATGCCGTTCGGGATGAAGGGTTCCCCAAGTACCTTTCAATGCTTAATGAAAATGATTACCTCTGGTCTAGATAATTGTGATGCTTACATCGATAATGTCGTGATCTACAATGACACCTGGAAAGAACATCTAGCCACAATTCGGAAATTCTTTGACAGACTCACTGATGCAAATTTGACAATCAATTTATCTAAAAGTGAGTTCTGCCGTGCTTGTGTAAATTTTCTAGGACATATTGTGGGACATGGTGAAGTGAAACCTCTAGATGCTAAGATCAAGGCTATCTTTGATTTCCCTGTGCCTGTCAGTAAAAAGCAACTGATGCGATGCTTGGGTATGGCCGGATACTATCGAAAGTTTTGTTCCAATTTTTCTAATATTGCTGAACCCCTGACAAACTTGTTGAGTAAGAAAAACAAGTTTCTTTGGACTGAAAAATGTCAGGAGGTTTTTGATAGATTAAAAGCCATACTCAAATGTGCGCCGGTTCTCACAGCTCCAAATTTCAGTCAGTCTTTTAAATTATCTGTGGATGCAAGTGATGTTGAGGTTGGAGCAGTATTGATTCAAGAAGATAGAAGTGGTGTTGATCACCCAGTGTGCTCTTTCTCTAAGAAATTAAATAAGCACCAAAGAAATTACTCAGCAATCGAGAAGGAATGTTTGGCTATAATATTGGCATTACAGCATTTTGAAGTTTACGTTAGCTCAGCTCCTTCTCCGGTTGTTGTGTTTAGTGATCACAACCCCCTTACTTTCATCGACAAGATGAAAAATAAAAATCAAAGATTATTAAGGTGGAGTTTGTTTTTGCAAGAATATAATCTTAACATCAGGCACATCAAAGGAAAAGACAATTTGATTGCAGATGCACTTTCCCGTGTATAGAAATATTTCATGTACACTTTGTATAATTCATAAGAGTTTTCTTATGTAATTTTGTTTTACCTCATGTATAATTTACATATTGTAAAAAGAAAGCTTTATTATATAAATCTTTGTTTTTCTTTATGAGGGGGTTTTAAAATTCTTTTTTAATTTTGTTTCATTACATTTTATTGTAATGATAAGTTTCATTGGATTTGAATGTCTTTTCCGAAAATTGGCTTGACCCGATTAGATTATAAGTTACTTCAGTACTATTTTTAGTTCATAGATTTTGTAAAAATTGAGTGAAGATGATTGGCTATTGCCAAGGTCATTTCGGCCTGCATGTTATTAGCTGAGTTGTAAACAGCCTTTTTTTAAAATTTATTTTCAGTGTGAGAATTTGATTCTTAGGGTTATTCTAGCTACGTGATAATTGTCATTTTTTTTATTGCGCTGTTCAAGTTAGAAATCATGTAGCCTGTCACGTGAACTACCATGTGATCTAAAATGAAGGCTTAAAACAGCCATTTTCAACTAGATCTAGTCAGAGTCATATGTCTACACCTTGAAGGTACAAGGTGTTTCAATTGTTGAAGGCAGATTGTTTTTGAAGTTATCTGTTTTTTGGAATTTAATAATTTATTCTCTAGAAAACTAAACAAGTGCACTATTTTATAAAAAGTTCTGGGAGAAACAAATTCAGTGGAAATTTATTCTGGAATTCTATACGGAAACATAAACTGTGATTCAATCGAGGATCTGTTACAATCAGTACAGACATCATCTGACGTCATCACTTCCATATTGGAATTTCATTGAGATTTGAACCTGGATTCAATTAGAACTGTTTAGGATCAGACTTATATTTTTCAATCTTAAGATTAAATTTTGGATTATATTCACAAACCGTAAGTCCTATTTTGTTAAAATATACAAAGCTTGTTGACTTCACTCTTTTCTCTTGTTACTTTTGTGCAAGGCTACACGTGACAATAGTTTATGAAAAAAATGAATGGTTATAAATAATTAAAGACAGAATGATACTTTTGTCGTCACATGTTTGACATCACATTTTAGTTTTAGATGTTCCCTACAAATTCATCTTTTAGAGCTGTTAATCATGTTTTAGATGTTTCATACAAATTTGTCTTTTGGTGCTGCCGAACGTGTCATATCATGTTTGACATCACAAGTTAGCGTTAGATATTTTTCATACATGTTCTTCATATGGAGTTGCTGAAATTGTAATTACATGTTTTAGATGTTTTGTACAATGTATTATTTGGAACTACTGAACGTGTCGTCACATGTTAGTTTTAGATGTTTTATAGAAATTCATCATTTGGAGCTGCCAAATGTTATCGCATATTTCATATAAAATTTTTATTTTAAATGTTTAATGCAAAGTTATTTTTGGGAGATGCTGACATTCACAGGTGTTTATTGTGTTAGTATAATTGTGTAGATATCTTTGTGTTAGTAACATTGTGTTAGTATGATTATGTTAGTATCAGTGTGTTTGTATGATTGTGTTAGTATGATCGTATTAATATCTTTGTGTTAATATGATTGTGTTAGTATCATTGTCTTAGTATCATTGTGTTAATATCATAGTGTTAATAACATTGTGTTAGTATGATAGTGTTATTATCATTTTGTTAATATCATCGTGTTAGTATGATTGTGTTTGTATCATTGTGTTAATATCATTGTGTTAGTAACATTGTGTTAGTATGATAGTGTTATTATCATTTTGTTACTGTCATTGTGTTAGTATCATTGTGTTAGTTCCATTGTGTTAATATCATTGTGTTCGTATTGTGTTAACATCATTAACATACATATTTGCATGTATGTGCCATCATACATGAAAGTGTACAATGACAAGTGAGATGTATCCAAACAAAATAACACATTTACAACACTTCCTCACTATAATGCCCTTTATTATAATACCATCCTCATGCTGTGACTGCATGTTTGAAGTATGTGTTTAAAAATAAATGTCACTGTAATTGTAATTTTAGTTATTTTAAATTTGATTCCCTCCTAGGGGCCCCAGGTTATCACATGGTCAACCTATGTAGCAAATTCGGTGAATTTCCACTCAGGAGAAGTGGCTACAGACTGATGGATGGAGGGAAAGATGGGGGGGGGGAGAGGGAGGTATTACAACATTTACACCTAAAGTGCAGGGATAATACTATGTATACTTGCTTGTAAGTCAAGTCCAACTGCAAACAACATTGACCCTGATCTGCTTCTGATTTGTAATGTGAAAGCAGGTTAGTCTGTTGTTTGTTCTACTGAATACTCATGATAAACTGCATAGACCCAGTTCTTGCAGTACATTATGTGACATCAGATCTGGATCTATGCTGTTTGCAGTTGGATCTAATTTATATGTGAATATTTATGTCAATCACAGTAATCTATAAAGAAATATGCATTTATTTACTTAAATGTTTTGCTTTTAAATCTACTTTCTTGTAATGAGGATTTTCTTAAAATTTGCAGAGAGCGTCGGACACCGATTGAGACTTTGAGAAAGCGAGAGTTAAAGTGGCTTGAGATGTTCCAGAACTGGGAGAAGTGGATGAGTAAAAGATTTAAAAAGGTTAGATTTTGTTAGGGATTGAACAAGATGAAAATTAAAATAAAGATGCACTTGTCCATTAGTTTCCAACAATTAAAATGGTTCAAGCTAGGTTACAGAAACCAAGAATAAAAGAGTTAAAATAAACTGTTAATTGACAGTAATTATATGGTAGTATTCTTCTGCTTGTGCACTGTAAAACATTCTGTTGGTTCCTTATGCCATCTTTGATTTGTTCTTTTTATTTAGTAATGCATTTAGGGCCCTGGGTGGTCTAGTGATCTGAAGTGCTCGTCTTTACTGATCACTGCCATCTCACCTCTGTCCACGTGGGTTCAGGTCTTGGGCTCAACCAACGTGGGTATGTGAGATAGCTGCCAGTAGTTTCCTCTGGGTTGTTGGTTCTTACTGGGGATATTCCTGGTTCTTTTTCTGCCAGTTATACCGGCCACCTTATATTGCCTATCTTGCACTGAGAAATGGAGTTAAACCCCAGAACAATGACAGTAATGCATTTACTGGTAAGTATTGTATATACTTGTGTCCAAGTCCAATCCAACTGCAACCTGCACATACCCAAATCTGCCTTCATATAATGCACCAGCAGGTCTGGGTCTATGCAGTTTGGTCAGAGTAATAAGCTGAACAAACAACAATATTCTGGCACATTATGTAGTGGCAGATAATGGTCTGTTTTGTTTGCAGATGGACATGACTTACAAGTGAGTATACCGGTATATGATATAATATTCAGTGATGTAACTAGGCATGTACAGACATTTATGCAATATATACAAAATTGAAGTTACCATATTTTACATTTCTAGGATACCTCCTCCCCCCCCCCAGCTCCATGGCAGTACAGAAAATTAATGTACAGCCATCAGTCAAACCCAAATACATGTTGATAACTCCATGGACAGCTGACCAATACTAGCCCTGGTAAACTATGAGGCATCACATGATTTACAGGTGCAGTGTAGGCATGTTGGAAATTCATGTCTAAGCCATTCATCTAGCTAACTCCTAATATACATCCTGTACAAATTGAAATAGTTCTAACAACATTCTTTCAGCCATTTAATACTAATTCATATGCAGTAGGTGTCAACATAAAATATTTTCATACATGCATATACTGTATGATGTACTTTGAGTGGGTGTGCTTTGGCAATATGTCAATTTCCCAATTAGATGCATGATCTGTAAAATACATACAAGGTTTGCTTGTGTGTAACTAGTTCCAAATTGCAAATGGCATTGACCTGGACCTGCCATCACATAATATGCAGGCAGATCAGGGCCTGTGTGCTGTTCATTTTTCTTACAATTTTAAGCAAACGAGAAACTTGTATAACATTTGGTTCTCTGCTTTTTACAGTTAGATGTGTTTTATATATAAATAAATATGGTATTTCTTGACTTTATTTTGAAAGTTTATCATTGTATGGAAACACCAGAGGAAATCAATGCAGTCTATATTACCCATTCCAGTTTTTTTTCCCTTTCAGCATGGAACTCATTTCAGTAAACGAGTTTAATAAATTATTTCTCATCCACCACATTCTATTTGTCCAGGTGAAAGAAAGGTGTCGAAAAGGTATTCCCCCTTCTATAAGGGCACGAGCATGGCAGTTCTTGTGTGGGAGTAAATACATGATGGAGCATAACAAGGGAAGGTTTGAGGTATGCTTCATTTTTTTAAAAACTGATCTGTTATCTATGATGAATGTTAATTATCTCACCTGCATAAAGAGCATTTATTGATGTTGTTGGCGGTGACATTGGTATTAACATATATATGCCTTTTTTACATAGGTAATTTTCTTTGATGGCATTGGTTGCAGATTATTGTAATGTATCATGAGAAGCACTACACTGACGTAAGGAAAACACTTTGTGTAGTGTATATTATTAAAAAAGTTCGAAAGAAGCACACACAACCTAGGTAATGTCTGCAGGTGTCCCTTGGCATAAGTTATGTTTTTCAGTGCATATAGCTTTGCCAATGATTTCCCATCAGTTGGATCACATCTGTCACTTCACAGCAAGCCTTGTTCATCGTGAATTAGTTTCTGTTCAGTAAGGAAGGACTTTATGTATTTGAAGTTAGATTTGGTATGAGACTTTACATTAAAGAGACTTAGGTCAAGTTCAGTCTTTACCATTTTCCAGAAAAATTATACGGAGTCATCGACCGAGTTTTAGTGACAATTATGCACTTTGGTTTTTGCTCAGTAATGTTTAAATGATTTAATAGATTTAAACCAAATTTAGTATCAGATTTTACATTTAAAAGACCTAGGTCAGGTTTAATTTCCATTCATTTCTGTACAGATTTTTTAGTATTGGTTCCTGTTAGAACTTTGCATATTTAGTTTCCGTTCAGTAACTTTTGAAAGATTACATGGATTGTAACCAGATTTATTATGCATTATTTTATGAAGACCTGTGTCAAGTTTGATTTCAGAGTTCTTTTAAGTTATGACTCCTGCTTGACTTGAACCTTGCCCTTAAATTCCTGCTGAATTATTTTCAAAGGGCTTGGTGGATTCAAAGAATGTTTGCTGTGGGGTTTTCTATTATAAAGGTCTAGGTCATGTTTGATTTTCATCGCTCTCACACAGAATTAGGAATTATGGACCTTGTTTGAATTTTTCAAACTTTTCACTTTGGTTTTTGCTAAATAGCTTTTGATAAATGTTATGGCTTTAAACCAAATTTAATGTAATATATGGCATTACATGGTTAAATTTGATTTTAACAGTTTTCTGGCACAAGTTTACAGAATTACAGCCTAAATATGACGTTATACTTTGCCTTTCAGTTTCAGCTAAGTAACTTCAAAGAACTTCAGGGATTAAAAATAAAAATTTGGTATAATGTTTTCATTACAAAGACCAAGGTCAATATTTGATTTTCATCCTTTCCCTCCAAAAAGTTTTATGGAGTTTATGCCCCTGTTTGACTTAAAATTTTGCACTTTGGGTTTTGCTCAGCAAGTTTTAAAAGTCTTTATGGATTGAATCAGAATTCAGTATGAGACATTTAGAAGATCTAGGTCTGATCTGACTTTAACCATTTACTGGCAAAATTGGATCAGTTATAGCTCCTGTTTGATTTAGAGCTTTCCCCTTAAATTGCATTGTATTAGTCGGTTCATCCTTGTCATATGGACACATTTCTTGTTGAAATACTTCATAAAATTTTTACAGGGCAAGTAGATCTTTTGCATGTGCCCTGAGATTATTCAATTGCACTTGCCCTCATCTTTTGTGTGAGTTAAATGGAGCATTTGCTCCACCAGTAAGTTAAATGAAGCCATAAAAATTTCAGAAGAATAATAAGCCATTGCCAGTTTTAAGTATTGACAGATTGACTAATTCTAGAGACCTTACACAGACGTACTTTGTTACAAATGTTTGCTGTGTATGCAGTAAATCTCCAATGAAAAGACTTATTTTGATGATTGACCCATCCCCACTTTTACAAAATTATGTGAAATGTTTACTTGAGGGAATTTTTCTCAAATTATAATCCCACCCCACTAGTTTTCAAACATTTTTACAAGGCAGGCATCGTAAATTTATTTTAGGAAAACAATGGTGATTACCTGTATTTGAATCCACCACATCAGGAAGGATATAGAGAATGGATTGCTGTAACCTACTTTTCATACTTCTGTAACTGTACACATTTTCTGTTTATATGTTATTATAACTCTTTGGTCTTAAAATAAGTAATAGAAAAGAGTGAGAACCAACAAGTTTTGTAAAATTTAACAAATAATTTATTTCCCTAGAATACAAAGTGAAAAATGTAAAAAGAACTTATAGTATCGCAAAATAAATCACAAATAATCCTATAATTTTGAAAACAAATCCTAATGATTATTGTTCTGAATAAACCTTAGTGATATTCCAAAATAATAATCCAACAATGGAAGTATTGATGTGCCTATGGTAGCCTATGGCATAGTGATGTGCCAACAGTCTTTGTTGAATCACAAAAATACAATCCAAGAATATTTGAAATGTCACTTTAAATTCAAGCCTCTATTTCCAAGAATGTTAGTTTTATGTACTTTGTATTTCCAGAGAAGATTCACTTGAATTTAATAATTTGAATAAATAAATTCCAGTCCAAACGAAACACCGGACACAGGAATAATACAACTTACTCTGCTCAAATCTTAAAGCATGAATAAATAATTTATTGAAAAACAAGATTATATAGTCCTCTACTTGACCTCAGGTCACAATTAGCATTTTCTGAAATCACTATTAACTAATAGAAAATTTCATTCTGGAAGGTTCCAAATGTGTTAAAGATAAAATCTTATTTATAATTAGAAGGTCATTTACCATAATTATAGTAAAGAACATAGAAAACATAATGTCCTTGACTCTGACCAAGATAAGTATGTTTACATCTATTAACAATAATTCTAATATTAATCCCATAGAGAAAATATTATCTATGTATTAGTTGTTTACAGAATAAAAAAACCCAATGATTGAGGTCAGGTAGAAAACAAACTTGATTTTGGACAAAGTCAAGTCCAAAATACAATTATTCATAGTATATAATGAAAATAAAAACTAATAAACAAACAATGCAAATTAAATGTACACAACAATGTTATTATATCTTGAGAACTAGTAAATAGTCATGCAAAATAAAAATCCACTGTAATCTATATCTGCCACTGGCTTGTCTGCATCATCACTTACTGTCAGTGCTCAGTGTTAACAGATGAATACAAACCTTTTTTCTTGCATTAATCATATAGTCTAGCTTTGTTTCATTTGTTCTTTTTAGTAACCTTAATGTATGTTATTTGTAGGATTATTTGAGGCAAACAGTTGATCCAAAGTGGGCAGAAGATATCAAGAAAGATCTTCATCGCCAGTTTCCACTGCATGAAATGTTTATGTCCAGGGAAGGTTATGGGTAAGTAGAACTTGGGCTTTTCATTTAAGGCAGATTGTGTTTGAGGTTGTTGATGGCATATGAATGTGAATTTCTATCAATGAAAATTAATTTCAGACCAAAAAATAATGATGAAGTCAAAGGCTACATGGATGATTCAGTGTACTATACTTACTTAGGCATATAGTTTCCTTGTTCATTGTACTGTTCTTACTTAAGCATATAGTTTCTTTGTTCAGTGTACTGTTCTTACTTAAGCATATAGTTTCCTTATTCTGTGTACTGTTCTTACTTAAGTATATAGTTTCTTTGTTCAGTGTACTGTTCTTACGTAAGCATATAGTTTCCTTGTTCATTGTACTGTTCTTACTTAAGCATACACTTTCCTTGTTCAGTGTACTATTCTTAGGCATATCATATAGTTTCCTTATTCAGTGTACTGTTCTTACATACAGTGTCCTTGTTCAGTGTATTGTTCTTACTTAAGCATATAGTTTCATTGTTCAGTGTACTGTTCTTAAGCATGTAGTTTCCTTGTTCATTGTACTGTTCTTATTTAAGCATATAGTTTCCTTGTTCAGTGTACTATACTTACTTAGGCATATAGTTTCCTTGTTAGGCATATAGTTCCTTGTTCAGTGCACTGTTCTTACTTAAGCATATAGTTTCCTTGTTAGGCATATAGTTCCTTGTTCAGTGTACTATTCTTACTTAAGCATATAGTTTCCTTGTTCATTGTATTGTTCTTACTTGAGCATATAGTTTCATTGTTCAGTGTACTGTTCTTAAGCATACAGTTTCCTTGTTCAGTATATTTTTCTTACTTAAGCATATAGTTTCTTTGTTCATTGTACTATACTTACTTAGGCATATAGTTTCCTTGTTCAGTGTACTGTTCTTACTTAAAAACATAGTTTTCATGTTCAGTGTACTGTTCTTACTTAAGCATGTAGTTTCATTGTTAGGCATATAGTTTCCTTGTTCAGTGTACTATTCATACTTAAGCAGATAGTTTCCTTGTTCAGTGTACTGTTCTTACTTAAGCATATAGTTTCCTTGTTCAATTTACTATACTTACTTAGGCATATAGTTTCCTTGTTCAGTGTACTGTTCTTAAGCATACAATTTCCTTGTTCAGTGTATTGTTCTTACTTAAGCATATAGTTTTCTTGTTCAATTTACTATACTTACTTAGGCATATAGTTTCCTTGTTCAATGTACTGTTCTTACTTAAAAACAGTTCCTTGTTCAATGTACTGTTCTTACTTAAGCATATAGTTTCCTTGTTCAGTGTACTGTTCTTACTTAAAACATAGTTTCCTTGTTCAGTGTACTGTTCATACTTAAGCATATAGTTTCCTTGTTAGGTATATAGTTTCCTTGTTCAGTGTACTGTTCTTACTTAAGCATATAGTTTCCTTAAATTGATACATAACATACTCCTTAATATGGGCAGGTCATTTCATTCAATCTTACTAGAGCTTGGGTATTGTGTAAAAGAGACCCAACTGCAAACAGTATTGACCCAGATCTATCATTACAAAATATTTTGGCAGATCAGACCATATACTGTTTGTTCTAGTAGTGAGTAAGCAAACAGCTGAATGCATTATACAACAGCTTATCTGAGCTTATGACAAAGTAACATATCTTGGTTCATGTTAACACAACAGCATGTCTGGGTTTATGTGAACACAACAGCATATAAAAGTTTATGTTAACATGACAGCATATCAAGATTTATTTTAACATGACAGCATATATGGGTTTATGTTAAGATGAAAGCATATATAGGTTTGTGTTAACATGATTTATCACATAGTAGGCATGGTTTTCCTATAGTATGTGCAGTTTCATATTTTTGATATTACCACATGTTAAAATATCACTTTATGTGATTTTGATTGGTCCAGATAAGCCTGTGAAATTATTTAGCAGTATCCTCTTTACTGATTGGCTGGGATCGTGGGAAAACATTTTTAACCCCGCCTTCTGGAATGTTTTGTTTTGAATGAACATTTTTGGATGCCATTTTTTAACTCAACTCGCGAAAGGAAATTGAGGAAAAATTATCTTGGCTGTCTGAATATGGATACGTTACCCCCACAGGGGTTTGTTATGTCATGTATAACAATATCATCATAAGAAAAATGGCATTAAACTACAAGACAAGAACAACAATAAGTAAAACTAAGGGTATTGCTTATTTGATAGCGGGTGGGGGGAGGGGGGCGGTATATCTGTGACATAGATGTAGAATCCACTGTATATACAAGCGTGGTTTAAATGTCACTTAAATGTTACTTACAGAAGTAATAAACTCACCTCTGTTCACAGAAGAATCTGTACATAAATGGGTCTCCTAACTGACAGAACTTTATCCAACCACAGCATCTTTAGGCAGTATCTATGGGATGCAAATCCGACTTAAAAAGAAATTTGTTTACGTCTTCTGTACAGTCTGTTGTTCCAGATCAAATACTGCAAATATCTGGGGACAAATGCATTGCAGTAAATGTGGGAATTTTTGCAGCCAGTAATCCTATTTCATGTGAAAATCACAACAATGTAACGTTTAGTTCTGAAAGTGACATTTTAGGGTAAACATTTACTCTAGGCCTACTGTGTACCATATCAAACAATGTGGCATCACATCGCATTGATCATTCTGTTTTGAAAAATGATTTTGTCATTATAAAATGTTCTGTTTGTTTGGATGGAAGCGTTTTCTTTGATTTATAGTTTGTAAAAAAGTACAATCTACTTTTTACTAGTTCAACTTTGTTTGGGACTATATTTTATGCACAACAAATGAAAGGTGCACCGTCTGTCAGAATGAACGAAATTATTTGTTCTTCTTTCTATCTAATTAATTTCCACTGAAATAAAAACTATGGGATAAAAAGAATCTCAAATGGGTAATGATTTAATATTAAATTTATGAAACTCATTGAATAATGTCCAGCTTTTGCGAGCCAAGGCTCGCAAAAGCTGGACATCATTTAACTCGTTTCATAAATTCAGTATTAAATCGTTACCCATTTGAGATCCTCTGTATCTTATGAGAGGTCTTGTTGATATGGTGGCATAGTTGGATTTATGATAATATGTCAGCATATCTTAGTGTTAAGTATATGTGACAGCATAGCTGGGTTAATGCAGATACAACAGTATATATGGGGATACATTAATATGACAGCATGTCTGGGTTGATGTAAAAACAACAGCATTTCTGAGAATTTGTAAATATGTCAGCATATGGAGATTTATGTTTAATGTGACAAAATCCATGGGTTTATGTTTAAGGTGACAGAATACATGGGTTTATGTTTAACTTGACAGAATACATGGGTTTTATGTTTAACATGACAGAATACATGGGTTTTATGTTTAATATGACAGAATACATGGGTTTTTGTTTAACATGACAGAATACATGGTTTATGTTTGATGTGACAGAATACATGGGTTTATGTTTGATGTGATAGATGGGTTTATGTTTGATGTGACAGAATACATGGGTTTATGTTTGATGTGACAGAATACATGGGTTTATGTTTGATGTGACAGAATACATTTGTTTTATGTTTAACGTGACAGAATACATGGGTTTATGTTTAACATGACAGAATACATCGGTTTATGTTTAACATGACAGAATACATGGGTTTATATTTGATGTGATAGAATACATGGATTTTATGTTTAATATGATAGAATACATGGGTTTTTGTTTGATGTGACAGAATACATGGTTTATGTTTGATGTGACAGAATACATGGGTTTATGTTTGATGTGACAGAATACATGGTTTATGTTTGATGTGACAGAATACATGGGTTTATGTTTGATGTGACAGAATACATGGGTTTTATGTTTAACATGACAGAATACATGGATGTGACAGAATACATGGGTTTATGTTTGATGTGACAGAATACATGGGTTTTATGTTTAACATGACAGAATACATGGGTTTATATTTGATGTGACAGAATACAAGGGTTTATGTTTATTGTGACAGAATACGTGGGTTTATGTTTAAGGTGACAATACAAGGGTTTATGTTTGTTGTGACAGAATACATGGATTTATGTTTAAGGTGACAATACAAGGGTTTATGTTTATTGTGACAGAATACATGGGTTTATGTTTAAGGTGACAATACAAGGGTTTATGTTTATTGTGACAGAATACATGGATTTATGTTTAAGGTGACAATACAAGGGTTTATGTTTATTGTGACAGAATACTTGGGTTTATGTTTACGGTGACAATACAAGGGTTTATGTTTATTGTGACAGAATACATGGGTTTATGTTTAAGGTGACAATACAAGGGTTTATGTTTATTGTGACAGAATACATGGATTTATGTTTAAGGTGACAATACAAGGTTTATGTTTATTGTGACAGAATACATGGATTTATGTTTAAGGTGACAATACAAGGGTTTATGTTTATTGTGACAGAATACATGGGTTTATGTTTAAATGGCAAAATATATGATTTACGTTTATACAACAGAATATATGGATTTATGTTTAACATGACAGAATACATGGATTTATGTTTAATATGACAGAATACATGGATTTTGTTTAACATGACAGAATACATGGATTTTGTTTAACATGACAGAATACATAGATTTGTGTTTAATGTGACAGCATATATGAAGTTATTTTTAATATGACAGAATACATGGGTTTATGTTGTTATGACAGAATACATGGATTTATGTTTAATGTGACAGAATAGATGGATTTATGTTTAACATGACAATACATAGATTTTTGTTTAGTGTGACAGCATATATGAATTTATGTTTGATATGACAGAATACATGGGTTTATGTTTGATATGATAGAATACATGGGTTTATGTTTGATGCGACAGAATACATGGATTTATGTTTAATGTGACAGAATACATGGATTTATGTTTAATGTGACAGAATATATGAATTTATGTTTGATATGACAGAATACATGGGTTTATGTTTGATGTGACAGAATACATAGATTTATGTTTATTGTGACAGAATATATGAATTTATGTTTAACATGACAGAATACATGGGTTTATGTTTGCTGTGACAGATTACATGGATTTATGTTTAACATGACAGAATACATGGTTTAATGTTTGATTTGACAGAATATATGGATTTATGTTTAATGTGATAGTAGAATATATGGGTTTATGTTTAATATGACAGAATATATGGATTTATGTTTAATGTGACAGAATATATGAATTTATGTTTAACATGACAGTACATGGGTTTATGTTTAATATGACATAATACATGAATTTATGTTTAACATGACAGAATACATGGATTTATGTTTAATATGACAGAATACATGGATTTATGTTTAATATGACAGTATATAGATTTATGTTTAATATGACAGAACACATGGATTTATGTTTAATATGACAGAACACATGGATTTATGTTTAATATGACAGAATACATGGGTTTATGTTTAATATGACAGAATACATGGGTTTATGTTTGATATGACAGAATATATGGGTTTTTGTTTAATATGACAGAATACATGGATTTATGTTTAATATGACAGAGTTTATGGGTTTATGTTTAAATTGACAGAATACATGGATTTATGTTTGATATGACAGAATACATTGGTTTATGTTTAATATGACAGAATACATGGATTTATGTTTAATATGACAGAATACATGGGTTTATGTTTAATATGACAGAATACATGGGTTTATGTTTGATATGACAAAATACATGGGTTTATGTTTGATATGACAGAATACATGGGTTAATGTTTAATATGACAGAATACATGGGTTTATGTTTAATATGACAATACATGGATTTATGTTTGATGTGACAAAATACATGGATTTATGTTTAATGTGACAGAATACATGGGTTTATGTTTAATATGACAGAATACATGGGTTAATGTTTAATATGACAGAATACATGGGTTTATGTTTAATATGACAATACATGGATTTATGTTTGATATGACAGAATACATGTATTTATGTTTGATGTGACAGAATACATGGATTTATGTTTGATATGACAGAATACATTGGTTTATGTTTAATATGACAGAATACATGGGTTTATGTTTGATATGACAGAATACATGGGTTAATGTTTAATATGACAGAATACATGGGTTTAAGTTTAATATGACAATACATGGATTTATGTTTGATGTGACAAAATACATGGATTTATGTTTAATGTGACAGAATACATGGGTTTATGTTTAATATGACAGAATACATGGGTTTATGTTTAATGTGACAGAATACATGGATTTATGTTTAATGTGACAAAATACATGGATTTATGTTTAATGTGACAGAATACATGGGTTTATGTTTAATATGACAACACATAAATTTATGTTTAATGTGACAAAATACATGGATTTATGTTTAATGTGACAGAATACATGGGTTTATGTTTAATATGACAGAATACATGGGTTTATGTTTAATATGACAGAATACATGGATTTATGTTTAATGTGACAGAATACATGGATTTATGTTTAATGTGACATAATACATGGGTTTATGTTTAATATGACAGATTATTATATGTTCATTTTTGTCTCCGTTAACTTTACATTGTCAGAATTGTGCAATATTTTATGATATTGCACACCTTCTTATTGCACTCGCGTGCATGACACATGTGCCCAATAGTGTATTAGGAACTACTGTGTACACTCTTGTGGTAGACACTTTATATTTAGGTTGATTAAATTTGTTTCTGAATGAACTAAAGCAGATGTTTTGTTGACTGCCACGTACCAGCTGCTTTGCAATATTCTGTGTTAACTTTTTTGATACAATGTTTCGGATTTAGGCTAGCGACAGACAC
>JAECUM010095428.1:0-143907 GCA_016617855.1 Megalonaias nervosa
AAAATAGATTTTCGGACAAGGCGAACCAGCATAAAGGCAACCAGTGATACCTTCCGTATTATTGTTTTTACTGAAAACGATGTACCAGGCGCTAAATTTGTTCATCCGAATATAGATGAGCATTCCAATATTCAGTTACAGCAATGGTTAGAATGTCGAGGCCTGCCCAAAAACGAAAAAAGGAGCATACTGCTTAAAAGGTGTGTCAAAACAAATACTATGCATGTCGGGACCTAGTGTATTTATGTTTTCTGGACTACGATCGTTTCTTCAATCGTGCATTTTGTATCTTGTATTTTCAGTACTCTATTGTATGCAAAGTGTTGTAAATAACAGAAATGTCGATTTTTTTCCTATCTGCAGTATATTTTATGTATACATTAATCATACAACCCGAAGTCACTGTGACATGTGTTTGATTTGTAACAGGCACTTGATTCTGGGGTAAACTAATGTGTACACTCACCAATTAACACAAGGTAACTAACTCTCGCTGGTCACAATCTGACCCCTCGATGACTCCGATCTAATTTTCTCATACTATCTGTGCATTCAGTTACACATAACGTACACCAATATAACGAAGACACTCCACACCTTACATCCATTACCAGTTAAGTAACCTTACTGATTCTGAAGGGCCAATTTTGCGAAAAGTTTTTCCGTTGCTTCGCGTCTTCCACACTCTTGTGAACGTTCCAATAATCAACTTCCGGTCTACTTCGGAGTGAATGCGATTTGATTGTGATTGCTTCAGTGATTGGTTCTTTCATTGAATGAATCTTTTCAAACATCGCTTTCAATCGCTAAATCTCGGCTTAACCCGGCAAATATGCAATCGGAAAATCCACTCCATTTTCCGTCAAGTCGTTTCGCTGTTCGGATCGTTACATGTGCTCAAGACTATGTGACATTTGCCGGGAAAAGATTTAACAAATATCTTGACATATTAATTACATTGAATTTTTTCTTGGCGCTTTCTGAATAGCTATACAGGTGATCTCTGGTTGTGCTTAAGGAAAGATTTTTTTTAAAAATTGTATTCTTATTTAATCAATAGTTAAGTAATTACCCTAATTTCAACTGACATGTTATCTACCAAATGTTGAAGAATGCTTTATGAACATCTCTCTATGTTAAATTCTATCAAACTTATATAGGATTTACACTGTCAAGAAAACAAAAGGATTTACTTGGTTAGTTCTTGTGTATTTATTTGTCATAATTTACATACCCAAACACAAAACTGAATCTTATATAGGATTTACAGTTAAGAAAACTCACTGATTAACTTTCTTAGTTTTTGTGTAGTTATTTGTCACTAATTTGCATACCCAAACACAAAATTGAATCTCGTATATGATTTACACTGTCAAGTAAACAAAAGGATTAACTTGGTTAATTCTTGTGTAATTATATGTCACTAGTTTACATATCCATACACAAAATTGTATTCAAAATGTATACATGCTGTGACCTGTATAGCTAACTGCAATTAACCAACCATGTGAGGTAGGTGATTGGATTTGGTTATGTAACAATTTATTCTTTGTACATGAAAGCTATTTTATTTTGATAAACATCACTTGTTTAAGCACTGTATGTTGTGTTTGAATGTAAAATGAATAAAGCACAATTATTTGTTGTTGAAAAGGCTGTAGAGGGCCACAATATCATTTTGTTAGACCAAAGTGGGACAGGCAAAAGTTTTCTGGTTAAGGGAATACAAATGAAATTGTCTGCAGCAGGTAAAAATGTCAGTGTAACTGGCACAACAGGCATTGCAGCACTAAATGTGAAAGGATGCACAGTGCATTCCTGGTCAGGGATTGGTGATGGTAGATATGACAGTGATGAACTATGTAGAAAACTTCTCACTGATGAACATTTTGATTCATATAAACAAAATATTTTGAAAGCAGACTGTTTGATAATTGATGAAATTTCTATGCTTTCATTGAAACTTTTTGAACAAATTGAACATGTATGTAGAATGATTAAAAATTCAGATTTATATTTTGGAGGTATACAAGTTATTGCAAGTGGGGACTTTTTTCAGCTTCTGCCTGTACCTGACCCTTTGATATGTGATTCGGGTGAATGCTGTTTAAAATCTACCATTTTTGCAATGGAATTTGGGCATAAAATTGTCCTTGATGAGGTCATAAGACAAGATGAATTAGATTTCATAAAGGCTATCAATAATGTTTCAAAGGGAGAAATCCCTGAAGATACCAAAAACCTGATATTGAGGCTGTAGAGACCTTTCCCTCCTGGAGATGACCCAATAAGACTTTGTGGACGGAACTTTGATTGTGAAATATACAATGCGTGCAAACTTATGGAAATGGATGGTGTATCAAAATGTTATCAGTCAATAGACAAGGGTGACAATAATCGGTGCGATAAATAGTGTGTTCCAAAAGTGTTACACTTGAAAATTGGCTGTCCAGTTATGCTGGTCAAAAACTTGAGCTCAGCACTAGTAAATGGTTTACAGGGAAAGGTTGTGGCAATGAAAGAAGACTCTGTGACAGTTGATTTTGAAAATAATTTAGTTTGCTTGGGAAGAGAAAATTTTACTGTTTACAGTACCATCGATAAAGATTGTAGCCACAAGGCATTAAATTCCACTCATTCTGTTGTTCAGCATTTCCATTCACAAGGCACAAGGATTGACTTTACATAGAGTTGAAGCTGATGCATCAAATATTTTTGCACCAGGTCAGTTAGGTGTGGCAATGGGGAGGACCAGAAATAAAAAGGGACTAAGGGTTATCAGTTTCAATTCCAACTCTGTGATTCGACATAGTTCTTGCATTTACGAATTCTATAATAAAAGTTTTGTACAGTTTGATTCAAGTTTAGAATGCTGTAGACATTCTGTTTCTTTATTAGAGAACCTCAGTGTTGACTTTGATTATGAAACAGGTTCTGATTCTGATAACTCTGACTTTTCTGATGGAGAAATTTTAGAAGTTGATGAAATGTTGTTTGTTGGGGAAGACACACCTGCTTCATGTAGTGACCAAGAACATAGGTTAACCACAGTTGACTCTGACATTTTAGAGCATCATGTTGACCATACAAAAATGAAACAACTTATCCCAGAAAATGCAATAACACCTGAGCAAATGAGATTAAAAGAAACACTAACAGAAATCTTCAAAAAGCCACTGCAAGAGTTGAATACATTTTTTGAGATATTGTACCAAAAAATTCAAAGTATCTTTAATAAAGTATGTGGTAATATAGAGGTCAGAAAATCAGATTCAAAGACATGGACTGAATATTATTCTGAAGTTTACCAGTTTTCAGTGTCTCAGGAATGCATCCAAATTCTTGAAAATTTCTTGAATTCTGTTCCAAATGATGATACATTTTTTGCATTTGGAAAGACTTTTGACAGAATTTGTGAAACTGTTTTGGACAAATATACTACTACTGACATTTTCAGTACCACACAAGTTGCACATGCACCTTCCATACTTGTATCAGAGCCAGGGCAAGGAAAATTAAGGTATATTGCAGGTAGATGTATTGCAAAGAGCAGATACCATAATATGAAGAAAGGAAAGAACAGCTTGTACAGAAGGGAAAAATTTAACTTGGTCAGTCAGTGTTTCTTAAAGGTAAAAATGTTAGATCACCTTACAACTTCAGCTGTTGATTTGGAAAACAATAGCAAGTATAAACAGACCTTGCATGAGACACAAAGAAGACAGAATATCAACCATGGTCTAACTAACATCAAGGATTCTGTATTTGAATTTTTCTTGCAAGTTGACAATACAAGGAGGCAGTATCAACATGTAGATGCATTACATTTGCATGATGCAGGGAGTTTACAGTATTGTAAGACTATAGTACTTAAGGATAAGACACTGTTTGAATATTGGGAGTGGCTGTACATAAAGTTTGATCCCAGTATGAGTGTCATACAAGTGGACGATACCATGATTGTTTCTTGTATCAGAGATCTATATGAAGGTTTGATAGGTCGTTACAGTAGAATAGGTGACAGTCAGTTCAGAAAAGATACCATTTCCAGTCTTGGAAAATTGAAGTCAGACAGTTTGAGAAAGAGAGCAGTCATGAGATCAAAGTACAAACACACTAGTGATGCATTAGCTTTGGACATGAAATATATCTTGGAAGATCAGTCAGAAAATAAACTGTATTCTCACTTAAAACTGAAATCACACATTTATGATCTGAAGGCTGTAGTATTTGCTAGCTTCTTGAAATCGGATCTGATTTTGCTGTGTAAAGCCTATGGCATAGAAGCAGGAAATGTACAGAAGAGTGGTCTAGTTAATAAACTATGTAATGTAATACCTGCAATGAATGAAATGCCAGTGCCATATTTTTTAGTACAGAATTATCCTGTTGCCAGTTGTTCGAAAGTTAGTAGTAAGCAAGACACTTCCAGCTGTAGCAAAAGTCAGCCATGTACTAGAAAAAGAACTAGAGCGGGAAAAGGAAAATGGACAGGAAGGGGTAAAGGAAAAAAGAAAATGGAGAAATATGACAAAAGTAACACTGGTAATTCAATTTGCTCTGTATGTAAACGTCATTATGCAGAGGGTGAGTTGTGGATCCAGTGTGATTTGTGTGATGAATGGTTTGATTGGTTTTGTCAGGGCATAGATGAAGAGTTGTGGAGTAGCACAGAAAATGAAAAATGGTTCTGTACTAAATGCTCTTAGAAAAAGAGTCAGTGCTGTATCAGACTTCACATTTATAAATATGGCAATATTGTCATATTTTGTCATTGTGCTTTTGGACTTTGGTTATATACACTGAACTCACATGCAGTTGTTTGTATCAGTAAAAAAGGAAAACTAATGACAATTCGATCCTCCACTCTCAGTTGACATGTCAAGTGTGAGTTAGGGATGGTGTTATCATTAGTTTTCCCCTATTTAATTAAAATGTACTGTCTTTAGTTTGCATCACCCTAAAATATTTTTATTATTTTACAAGTTCAACATGTGCATCATAAATATTCAAGTTACTGTATGTGTTCTTCATGGGATTATTTTTGGATTGCATTTCTTTCACTCTTCAAACATATGCTGTTTTGCACTCATGTGTTACTGCTGGATTTGTTTTTGCAAAGAACTTGTACATTGAACACTTACGAATATTGTTTCATGAAATCAAAAGAATAGAAAAAATATTTTTTGTTAAAAAGGGTGATGTACAGTTAACAATGATGCCAGTTTGGTTATAGTCTCAGATAGTAAAGGAAGATACCTGATATCTCAGTCACACATTATAGGTATCAATTCCAATAAAATTACATAGGCTGACCAAAGCTGGAGAACTTCACAACAAGGCATTGATTTCCTCTCAGATTCTTGAGGATCTTGCCAAAATATACAGTAATTTAAGGAAATGGTATTATTTTGGCTTGGAACATGTGATGTAGCAAATAACAGATGGCAACTCATTCTTCTTTGGCACATAGCCATTTCAGATTTATATCAAAGTGCAATAAAAGTATTGGCTACTAATGCTTTTTGGAATGTATCCCCAAATTAAATCTGGCCTCCTTGAAATTCCCTGTATGTGTAACATTTATTTATTCGGCCTAGTGAGAGACTCGAAAAGGAAAAGATTGTTCAAAAAGTCAGATGAAACTGCATTGTGTTGGTATTCATTCAGTTTTAATCTGCTATTGGATGACATACATCCAAATCCAATAGTGGCAAGATATTGGCTATATAGGATTTTGGAATGCCGTTTAAATCATTGATAGTGTACAAAGATTTTGCCATTCCTATTTCCAAAGTTTCTTGGCTGTTGTCATATTATTCTTTATATGGCAGACCTTCTTGATTCAGACCTCTTTTCCATGAGACAAAATGTTGTATGCCTTAAATATTGTTTTGCACTTAAGTTTCTTATATCTTGTACCCATTTTAATTCATTGTAGATTAGTCCTTATTTAATTTGAAATCCTGCATCAGAGTATAGAATGGCGATTGTAAGGATTGTCAGCACAGTATCGAACACCTGTGATTGGCAGGGAATGGGGGGGGGGATTTTTTTAAACTTCAGTCAACTAGCCAGCACATACCACGTTGAGATTGTAATTTCGGCCATTTAGCGATTTCCGGACTAAGAACAAATATTTTGAATTACCGTCTTTTCGAGATATCACATTTGGGATGTCTCTCCTTTTATGCAAATATTAAAGTGTAGTGACCTCTAAGATACACATAAAATATAGTAAATGAACAGATCAGTTGAAAAAATTCTTCGAAATAATATTGACTAAATCGTCCTGAAAGAAAATGAACTTAATTTTAATTTTAATTTTGACCGTTCTTATTTATATATCTTCGTTGTTTATATACATCCTGCCCAATAATCGCATTCACTCCGAAGTAGACCGGAAGTTGATTATTGGAACGTTCACAAGAGTGTGTAAGTCGCGAAGCAACGGATAAACTTTTCGCAAAATTGGCCCTTCAGAATTAGTAAGGTTACTTAACTGGTAATGGATGTAAGGTGTGGAGAGTCTTCGTTAAAATTTAGTTTACCCCGGAATCAAGTGCCTGTGTTTATAACTGTCCATTCTTGTATGGTTTTGTACCGTTTGAAACAACAAGGCACCATTACGTTGATATTCAAATTTACAAGTGCAATTTATTATTGTTATTGTTATTATTGTTGTTATTGTTCTAGTGCTTATATTATCCTTTCATTATTGATATTATTAGTAGTAGTAGTATTATTAGTATTATTATTATTGTCGCGAATAATCCCGGTAATTTTGTCATAATTGCATGCATATGTAAATAATAAAAGTTACTGTTATATGTGTTAATGATTATTTTTGCTGTTGTTATTCTTCTAATTATTATTATTATTATTATTATTATTATCATTATTATTATTATTGTTGTTGTTGTTGCAGATGGTTGTGATGAATGTTCCCTGCTGTGATTTTGTGGTTTAGTCAGATGTAGACTGTAATTCTTAGGATCAGATTTGATGAATCTTTTTGGAGCAGTATAATGCACAAGTTGATAGAGTTTCATCACCAATACATATGCCCTGAATATTTTGAGATGAAAATTCCAAGGGAACTGCCCCCAATTAAATTGTCTGAATGAAGTGTTGTTATATGTGATTGATGTTTTAAACATGTAAAGAAAGAAGAATATACATGTAGTATATTTCTATTTTGCTTTGTGCATCAATTTAAACTTTGCGTAGTGAATGTTATTTTAATGCATATAGGTATAAAGAGTTAAATTAAATATGGCTCATGCATCATTCTACAAATTTGGCATATATATTCAAGATATTTGATCAAGAAATGTATCAATGTAGGTTGTTTTGGTAATATGCATTAGTGATTTCATTACCCTTTTTCCGAGTCTCATGTATAAATTGGTAACAATGTTAAAAAAAAAAAGAGAGAAAATTATGTTTATTTTCATGTCATATATTTATGCTATGTGCATAACACATTTTCTTAATTGAAAAAGTATATAATTACATTTTGTCTGGAAGTATAATTGTCTGAATGTGCTGATAGAAAAAGTAATACAAAAACAGCTGTCTCTAACGATGACAGCTAGCCTTAAAATGATACACATTTTACAAACAACAGGGAAGTACATGTCAAAATAACTTTATTGTCTGCATATGTAAGTTGAATTTCAGAATAATACAAACTTCTTAGATTGTAATTACTGCACAAGAGGATTTTGAAAATTGACTAAACAACCTATAAAAAATACACATTGAGAAAAGACAGACTGAATACTGAGTGGGATTACTTTCTATAACAGTCTAAATTTCTTAATTCTCTCAATGGACCGTACAACATGTAGCCTGTGCTTGGCAATATCTTTAGTTAATGCAAACTACATATATATGTATCCTTCATCACATTTTTTTATGGTAAAATCACGTCGGCCGCAATGATGTACCCATTGCATACACCTTTCTCCTTGTCAGGCTTTGCAAAACCGTGTCCAAATCCAATAAACCAAACACCATCTTTCTGGTACCTCGAATCACTTGTACATGAACCATAGCAACAATGCTCAGTGGTCACCATATTAAATAATTACTTTTCCAGAAGAATATATAGCTTGTTATAAATTTCAAAAAGCTGCCAGCATTCGTGTTACTACACATTGCTAGCGGCTTTGTCTGAAAACAATATTGCCGCAGCCAAGGCAATGACATCATGGTTTATTTTTAGCACAAGGCTGAATTAAGTACAAGTGCCATAGGCTATACATGGCGGCCAATATTAACTGGTTGAGAGAAAACCTAGACCACTGTCAAAAAAAAAAGAAAACGGAGACCTACTTGTTTGTCTAGACTTTGTCTGGCTTTGTGTGATTAGAATACATTGAAAAATTGCATTTTCTTTCGATAATAAATTAAATGAACAATTTATAAAGTAATAAACAGTTTACATAGGATTTTTCAGATTTTGTTATTACTTTGTCATTATTCAATTTCGAACTTTTTCGCTTTGTTAGCAGTATTTAGTAGGACCCCGATAACTGCAAAAGAAACCCGAATCCTCTACAAGAAGCACCTGCTTTCGTTTTCAACAGCGTTAGAAATATCTTGTTTTCTTTGATTATGAAAAACACTATATGAACTTCTTCTAGCACATATTTTAACCCATAGTGAACATTTTGTTTTTGCTACTGAAATTATACACTTCTGGAGTTATTAGCTTTGTAAGTTTGAATGTTTTAGCTGGCGTTTAGAGTGTAACATAATTTGGAGAAGCCGTTGAGTAGCTTGTCAAGGTTAGTTCCACACAGAAAAAAGAGGTATAAGAAGAAGTAGATCTTTATGTTATCTGAATACCTTTAACCTTAGTGAAAAAGTCACTGTTACTGTTCTATATAAGGTGAGTTTTACTATCCCATCAGTTTAGTGTCTCGCTAAAATATGTAATACTAATAGATGCATAATATCCAATTTTCATGCAAACTATTTGCTTCATTTTTAATACTGTGTTTGAGACAAGAGTGAGAGAATTTTTTGTATTTTTAAAAAAAATCAGAATATCGGACCAAAGGCTTCTGTCATCTTTGACCGTATATTGTTCTTTTATATGTCAATATTTTAGAACAAAACTTTATAGATAGGTGTAGTCCTCCAATGTAAGATGCCTCCCCTGATGTCTGATGTCTTTTTCTCATAAATTCAGACAGAAGCAAAAAATGTGTTTTTACATTCTGTTGACCTACAATTCAGTTGGCTGGAATGTGATGGAAGCAGGGAATGCCAAAATTTTTTAAAAGGATGATAAGTATCTTGAATGAAACAATATCTAAACACTTTATTAAATATTTGTATCTTTTTACTCATTGCATTATAGAAACATACTTCAACTTAATCTGATTTCAGCATTCCCGGCTTTCATCGCAGCTGAATTGTAGGTCAAAGGAACTTGAAAACACTTTTTATTTGTTGCTTATATAGATCAGCTGAGATCATCATGAATCTATTTTACTTTTTTGGTTTGGCTGAACCAAATCATAATTTTCCACACAATGGAAAGCTGGATGTTTTGGCAGCTGCTTTGTTTATAATTTGCAGATTTGTCATTTGTTTTCTGACAGCAATACAGGCCAGTCAATCATTAAAACCCTGAAACTGGCTTGGGTTAAGAGGGAATTTTGACCTGTAACTATACCAGTACTTTGATGTGTAATTGCCTTTTACTCCATAATATTAGCATGATTACCATAGTTTTGTAAAATGAGGTGTAAGGTCACTTACATCAAAGCAAACTACAACTCAGTTTTTACGGTATTAGCATAATTTTCGAAGCATTATTTCTGAAACTTCATTATTGTATTTTGGATATATCATTAAAGTTTAGTGCAGTGGTGCCCATGATTTGACTCCAAGGAATGTACTTCATTCAGCAGAATGTACTTCATTCAGCATGTGCCCAAACCTACAATGTACATGCAGTCACACCATTGTGTAAAAATGCTCTCTAGACTAATTACAAGCGTTGAATCAAACCCTATTGTTGTTCGTTGTTATCATACTGGGATTACATTTTAATGAGTTAGGTATTTACAATTTCAAGGCAAAACAAAAACATAATTACCGGTGCACTGATATAAAAAGTCATGCAACAATGCATAAACAAACAGTAATCGAGTCAAATGGAGAGGTAGTGTTGCAGCAACCCAAGAATGCTCAATTCATGTCATCGTCCAATCAAGTTATACACAGATCTGAATAAGGCAAAAACAACAAGAAAACAGAAAATTAAATAAATTTCTTGACTTTTCAAACAAATTTATACCATTTCTTTGTAATAATCATACCTGCCAACCCCGAGAGGGGTATGCATGTAATTTTTGCTAATATAAGTTTGCTTAAATAAATGCATTTAGAACTTATCTCAGGCATTTTCTGATGTGTCTCTGACTTGTGGGTCAGCTTATATATATATAGTGTTTATACCTATTTATTTTGGGAGGTCAGCTTATACACAAACGGGTTTATATGTGCATATATACGGTAAACACAACATTGCTCCTCTTCGTAAATTAGTAAGTTGTTAAATTGAAGAATCTGATTTTATTATGTTGATCATATCATTTTGTTATTATATCATCATTAAACTTCTAAAAATGTAGCTGAAATGTAAAACGTAATTATATAATCTACATTAGACTCATTTACTATTTCAAACTTGGTGTGTTGTTTGAGATAGGAAATGAGTCTTCTAAAATATTACTAGAAAATGATAACATGAGTAAGAATCAGACTGTATAACAAGCAGACATATATACTCCACAGGTCGTTCGTGGTAGGGAAAAACTTGGATAATTTGCATGCTCTATTCACTAATTTATGGAAAGCCTGTTCAGTACTGTAGCATCAGTGCCCTTATATAAGTTTGGATATTGTACTATAGCATTGATGCTCATACATAAGCCTGTGGTCATTGTATATCATTACCCATATACAAGCCTGCAGTCATTGTTTCTTTGAAGGCAAAACCTAGAATCAAAAAGATAGTATATTGTTGCAATAACTAATATTCTGAAGTACATATTAGCAAAAAGAAGAAAATATGTCAGAGGTTAGACCAGCATTACGCAAGCTGCATTGGTGACATTTAACAATAAAGTTCAGGTACTATTGTTTACTCAAAAGACTATATATACAACATTTGATCATACTGCTTCAGCGGCTGTCAGACCTGGCACCTCATATGATTCAATCACGTCTTACAGAAATAACCCATAAAATATGGACATGCAGGATAAAAGCAAAAATTATAGAAATATTGTGGTAAAATTGGGATACTGGCGTGTCATTGTTTGATTTGGAGTTGAGTTTAATATTAAATTCAATGGAGTTGTTCAGGGAACCAGACTATCTTTATTGGAGTACCTCAGATGCTTTAAACTGCACATATATTTTTGTGGAAAACATCTGCATGATCAAGCTGTTGCTTAGGTGTCACTCCACAGATATTATGTACTTCTGGCATTGTGACAGGTGTTTGCATTTGCGACATGCACAATGGAGAAAATGTTAGCAGTCCTGTGCTGCTTTTATGTACTGTGGCTGAAATTTCTTTACAAGTTGTAGTTGTAGAAACCATGCATGATCCAAGCACATGGCTGATCAAAATGGCTGCTCCAGTGTGTTCAAAATACCAGCATGAACTAGTCCAAGTAATCTTAACTTCAGCAGTTATTAAAATAGGGGAAACAAATTTTGCCAGTGAAAGCAATATGGGCTTCTCAAAGTGCAATGAATGAATTACAAAATATATAAAGTAAAATATTTTATGGGGTCATTTTTTTTAAAACAATTTACCTTTCAAGTCCAGGAAGTAAAAATGGCCAAGTGGTGCTAGCAGTTGTTTTTTTTATAGATGCATATCTAAGAAAGGCCAATCTGTATACCCTATAGCCCAAATTAGACTCGTCAACTATATACCAAAATAAAGGGAATTAAAAATTCTTTTAAGAACACCTAAGATATACAAGGACTTGTTTCAGTATGCTGGCTCTCCGCTCAGTCCTTGGGATCTGATGGCATGATAAGGCTACCAACCTAGAAATCATGAATAAAGCCAAGACAACAACTATCAAGGCAATGCTGCTTAAGGCCCAACTTCACTGGTCAGGCCATGTCATAAGAATGGATGGTGCCCACTTGCTGAAATATATCTTCTTTAGGAAACTGGCACAAAGCAGAAGAAACAAAGGTTAAAGATGCCAATGGGTGCTCCATTGATAATAACCTGGGTAATAAAATGGACAACCGGATACCCCTTAAAAAATGTTTCAAATTCAGATTGAGACACACAATAACGATTACAGTTGCAGGCTCATCTCGTGTGCAGATTTATTCATCATCACAGGGGCTTGTATTGTTGCTTACAATTTACTTGTCATACATGTACTATATAAAAATACAGGGGAGGATACTTCTCTTCTTTCTCATGTGACCTATTTAAGAATCAACACTGAAATTTCAAGCCAGAGTTTGCATAGCATAATGCATTTAGTACTGATGCTTAGCTCAGTCATTCGACATTGTATGCCTGTCCAAAGTTTGACTTTCTTTGATACCTTTAAGGAAAGCCAGACAATTTTCCCATGCTACCACTTGACATTGCCATGATTGCACCCACTTAACATGCAAGTGCAACTCGCTGAATGGAATACTGCCCTCTCATTGGCCAAAGGAAAATGATGTACTAAACCTATTTTCAACTTATTTTTGTATTATTATATAGTACATATATGACTGATTGTTAAACTGGAAACAATACAAGCCCATGTGTTCATCGTTAGACCTCCATCTAATTTCCTTATTTTCTATTTATAGTATGTACATTAAACAGTTCCAAGAAAACAGAGGGATTTCTTGAATGTGATACCACGTGTCAGAGATTCATTTTATTTTGATACCACATATGTATCGGACCAGTCCAAATTGAAAATAAATGGCACCAGATATCGTAATGAATGGGCTTTATCGATGTGACTGATGGATGTTATATGACTTATAAATTTTAGAGGAGAGGGATTTTGTTAAATTTAATAACATATTGCATCCGGAAAAGGACAAATCAATAGCACTTAAAAAATTTTGAAATCAGAATTTGACAGTGATGTACATGTAATACAACAGTCATCATTTGTGGACTTTACTACTATTTGCGAAAGTTACTGTAGACATGTAGACTGGTTAAAGTGAGCATTATGTGATAATAATTTATCAATTTCTTCTTGTGTCTGCACTCTTGTACTAACTACTAATCCACATGGATTTAGCCGATTTGTGACAAAAATTTTAACTGTAGATCCAGTCAAGTAGCAGAAATACATGTACGTTTTTCACACAGTTTTCTGTAATTATGGCATGTAATATATTGTGATGAAATTAGATACCTGGGGAGGTGATGCTGTAATGATAGGGACAGTTATGTTTTCCCTAGAGGACTGGTTGAAACAATTAGAGCTGTTAATTATAACAGAACTGCCTGGCTGAGGGCAGTGATCCTTGGGAGTGAGAGAACCCTTATCTGCTTTCACATGTCAAGTATCAGGTTTTAACTAGACTGAATTATGGGCTGGGAAAGTGGTTTAATAAGATTCACAGACCTGAGAGAGGGAGAGAGGTTTTGTAGCTTTCAGTGTGAAAGGATTGATTAGATTTTCTCTCTCTGTTCTAACAGATTGTTAGATTGTAATCCTACAGGGAAGTAGGGTTTTTCTTTTGTAACACAACACAAGGGAACAGGAGTGTATATAGTGTAAAGTGTAAATAAACATGTAAATAGCAGAATTATTTTATGGATTTATTTCTGAACCCATCACATTACAATATAAATTGTTCTTTTTATTCTCAGATCTCGGTTTTTTGCCACTTATATTAGTAATAATTACATTTATTCCTCTCTGGGGGTTGGCATGTGTGAACCTACAACAAAGCAGTTCAGGTTTACATTTAATACAATTTATCTCTGATTGGGTATCAAGGTAACCGATCTATAGGATTGATGGGTACCCGATCTACAGGATTGATGGGTACCCAGTAGAAGTTTCCTATTGACATCTCTAACAAAGGCTGACCATGCAGGCGCTAAATTGAAAGACTGCCTAATGTGGTGCAGCCTCAAACCTTTGAAGCTAGAAAGAACAGCAAAAGAATGAACCCACTGGCCTTGAAAATGAAAGCTGGAGGCAACCCAGGAGAGTTGCCAGTCAGGTCAGCATCTGACACTATAACTACAACAGACTTCCCACATTCCATCTGTCATCAAATATGCAAATCAAGTCTGGTACTTCAGTGCCATCTCCGAGACCACAGATGATTGAACAGAACCCATCCTTTTTAGTCTCAAAGGACTGCTTTATTTTGAATAGCCAGGATAACTAGTGAGGAAAACCTGGGCAATTCTTTTTCTTTAAAAAAATTGAATTCTATGTAAAGTATGAAACTGTAAATTGTAACCTTATTGAAGTTGATAAAAATTGCATCAAACAAGTAATGCATGTACATGTTCAAAGTGAAAGGGACGAGAAGCCTCTTGAATGGTTTTAAACAGAATATTCAGATTTTTGAGGGGAAAAAGCAGAAAGGGCAAAAATTAAGTTCATTGGACATCGTGTGTTGATTGGAGTATGTCTCATGATGGGAGAGATAATTATTGTCACCACATGAAACTGAAAAGAAAAGCCAAGGATTACATCAGGTTGAGAGATGGCAAGATGGCAAGAAGCCATAGCTATCCACGTACAGGTTCTATTAAATACTTTTATTTTAAAAAGATCCTTGGAAAGAAATAACCCATATGTCTGGCAACATGTAAAATGCAGCAACTTTGATTTGAAACTAGAGTGTGCATACTCAGTTTATAAGTTGGCTTTCAATTGAAGATTGCATGACCTTCTGAAACAAACCATGGGCATTTAATGCAAGTCACTGGTGGCAATTCAAAACAAACCATGGGCACTTTCAGTTTAAAGTTTTGGTGGCAATTCAAAACAAACCATGGGCACTTGCAATGTAGGGCACTGGTGGCAATTCGAAACAAACCATGGGCACTTACAATGTAAGGCATTGGTGGCAGTTCAAAACAAACCATGGGCATTTTCAATGTAAGCCACTGGTGGCAGTTCAAAACAAACCATGGGCATTTACAATGTAAGCACTGGTGGCAATTCAAAACAAACCATGGGCACTCACAATATAGGGCACTGGTGGCATTTCAGAACAAATTCTTCTGCACGTGTAGGACATTTAGAATTGGTTGTAGCACAGCTGCCTCTTGTGATTTAATGTGAATGCGGAAATTACATGATGCCATTGAGATTTCTTGCTCATTTTTAACTTGTGTAATGGAATTGAAACTAAGTTACATAAAATATCCATCAATTTTTTAGTACCACAACTCTCCATTTTTGGTATGACGAAAATAATTTTTGTTCATTTATTTATAGCAGCTTAAATGTTTTCAAAAAACTATTGGGTGATTGTGGTGTAAATTCTGGATCCTTCCAATAGATTTTCTTTAAGGTTTCAGCATTTTTGTACAAGGCTAAACTCTGTTTTCAAAATCTCCATATATACAAAGTATTGGTTGACAAAACAGTTTCAGATTATTCTTTCTGGAACTTTGGATAAATGCAGTGTTGGCATTAGTGCTCCAAATTCACCCAAAGAGCAAAATATCAATAATCAAAATGGTAATTTATTTCACAGGGGAGGAAAAATTCCATGTTGAGCAGCCTTGGAGAAGTCAAAATCTTGATGTGTATAATTTTTTGTTTTTTGCCCAGAATAAGATATAGAATATAAAGGAAATGTCCAGACTTTTATTGCATTTCATAAAAATCTTTGTTCTGGGCAAATAAACTATATTTGGATGATTCCAGTTATTATTCAGTTAAAACTGCAAGTCTGGTAATACAGTTACTGTGATGTTTGTTCTCGTGTATCTAAACTCCATTTCAGCAGGCAGTTACATATATCTATTTTCAGAAAACAATATTTCACTGAATTCAGTATGAACATTACAAACCATCAAACAGGGAGTCCAGTAGTGTTCAATATAAACACTATGAACCTTAACAAATGGGGAGTCCAGTAGTGTTCAATATAAACACTATGAACCTTAACAAATAGGGAGTCCAGCAGTGTTCAGTATAAACACTATGAACCTTAACAAATGGGGAGTCCAGTAATGTTCAATATAAACACTATGAACCTTAACAAATGGGGAGTCCAGCAGTGTTTAGTATGAATAATAAACTTTAACAAACAGGGAGTCCAGTAATTTTGTACCAGTAAATTTATTTTAAACACAACAGAAATTCCTATATCATTTGGTATGATTTGTATGTTCATTGGGGGATGGTTTTCAGTAAGGAATTATTGACTGGTATCAGGTTATCATTGCAAATATTTTTGGTGAGGTGCTGGTAGCCAAAATTAACCATGACACCTATTTTGCCACAATGTCTTGCAGACAGTTACCATAAAAACTTGCAAAAATGTCCTGTGTGTACAGTAAATTATTTGCTTGTCTTCATCCACTGCTTATCATACTTCTATGCAAAATTGAAATATATTTAATTTCTTAGATTAACTGGGTCTCTTGTTTTTGAGACTTTTAAGTATCATTTTGAATTTTGAAGGATATGCATTTTTTTAAAGAGACTTTTGGCAATGGGAATACACTCCTGACCGCTAGTGTAACATTTTCAAGGTTGCACAAATGATGAAAGGGGTTACATTACCAACAAAAACAAGTTGCACATAATTTAGCATAAAGCCAAATACTAGTTAGTTTTAAAAGAATATAAATTAGAGAAAGGGGAATTATTGAAGGAAACACTAGTAGATTACAGATAAAGACTACAACTAAATGAGAGCATGATCTGGAACAGATAATGCCATAGGGAAGTCCTTTTCCTGTACACTGAATAATCAAACATTTTGGGGCAAAATTTGATAACTGCTTCTGAAATTTTGTGCCAATTCAGATATGATACAATGTATACACTATCATAAGAACTCATTTCCACTTAATCTGCACTTAGCACTTGTGTTTCTTCACTTTACACTCAAGCTGCACTTGAAATGACTTTGTAGGAAACATAAGTGTCTTTTATTCGTCCTTGTCATCTGCTACCACCACCAACTACCAGCATGAAATTAATATCTGTATTCTCTGTCAAATATAGTGTTACACCCCAACTCCCATGCACACTTATAATGAAAATTAAGCAATTTTCCACAACCTTTGACACAAGTAAATTACATTTTCTTTGATAATGATTTTCTCTAAACAAATTTCTTTTTCTGTATGTTTTGACAAAGTATAGAACATGGTCCACATTTAGTAAAGTGTATATTTACTAGCAATACATCTTTTTCTGTGAACAAGACAAAGTATAAATCATGGTCCACTTTTAGGAAAGTGCATATTTTCTACATCTGCAGTTGCATAACAAGTAAAAACTGCATATTATACATGTCACTGCTATATTTATTTCTTTTTTAAAAAAAACCCCTATTTAAGTGGGACATAACAATCTTATTTATTTTTTTTTCTTCTCTTTATTGTGTGTAGTTTGTTTAATTTGAAGGGCTTGAATTTATTTCTGCAGAATCTATACCAGTTCAGCAATAATACATTCAGTTTTCTGAAGTGAAGTAAGAAATATTATGGATTGGAGATTATTTGTCTGGTTTTATATTTTGATTTGTAAGCTTTCCATTTCTTTTTTAGAGAAAACCATTATGTTCAGTGCTGTTGGAAAATTAGTTGGCTATTTCTGGAACAAGGAAGAGAAAGAAAGTGTTGATGCTGGTACCTCAGTAGATGGCCGATCAGACTCTAGGGATTCTCATGCAGATACAGATAAGAATGGCTGTCAAAAAGAATTAGATGGCAAGATCACACATATATTTTCCACTCATGGGATGATTAATGATGAAATTTACTTTTCCTTTGAAGATGTGATTGGTGGAGTCCGACCACAACTTGGTGATTCTGTTAGTCTCAAAGCTGTCCAGGAACATAAAGGTGGAGGTTGGCATGCAGAAAATGTTTATATCACAAATAAATGGAGTGATGATGAAGACGAGCCAGATGATAATGGCAGACCAACAGATGTTGTTGGAATTATCACAGAATTTGATGGCAGAGTCTGGTATGTCAATGACTGTCACATATCTTTTTGTCTTGAGGATTGTGAAAAAGGTTTCCTGCCAAGTAAAGGGGACTGGATTAAAGCTGATCTGAAGTACACAGACTCCTCATTTCCATTAGCATTAAATGTACAACCATTACGAGTGAAGCACACAGAAGGAGTTGTGTCAGCATTCCAGCATGATCACGGTTATATTGATGGTCAAATATTCTTCACTCCTGATATGTGTACTGATAACTACCAACCTCGAAAATGGGACCCTGTGAAGGTTAAGGCCATTGAGAGCAACCAGGGGGGATGTAACTGGAGAGCTGTTTCAGTCACTAAGGCCGATGTTACATCTACAGCAGGGTAATTTTTTCTGTCTTTGCTTGCTAATGGCAAGACATAGATCAGGGTCCATGCTAGGCTAAATAGCATCTTTTGAATTAGTCATCTTATTTAAACTTGCCCAAAGAGTGAAGTTCATTTTGCCTTACCTTGATTTCTTGCCCTTTTCTTAAGCCATGAATTGGAGAAATCTCTACTCTGGTAATGCTGTAAGAAATACCCACAATTTAAAGAAGTCAAGTGATATTAGTATTTTAATTTTAATTTTAAATTTACTTTCACTATGTAAACATGAAAGTGATATGCCTTCTTTTATTCAAATGAGAATAGAGTCAGTCAGCTGTCAGCTTCCATCAAAAACCTATTTAGATTCTTGCTTGATGCCAAAGCTGGATTGTTTTAGTAACTGTGAAGAACTTGATCGTTCTTTGGCATGAGCACTCAAGCCAATGAACAGATTAATTGTATGAGCTGATTACAATATATGTTAGGTACTGACATCATATGAATATCATTGTGTACAGTCAGTGCAATATCTTGCCTAACTCACACACCATAAACAACGCCAAAGTTACCATGCAAATACAGAATGCATTCTTTTTATCAGTACAGATAATATGGTTGTTGTCAGTCATTGTCATGAGGAATTGATTAAAAATTATAGGATTGCAATTAAAATTACTATCTTGAAGAACTCACCCATGCAGACATACTGATGAATTTGGCACCAGTGATTTATGAATGTAATTCTTGTTTTGAAGCTGTAGTTTGTGTTTACTTAACAATAGAAACACAGTATGACTTTAAAAGGGAAGCAACTCTAACTTTACTGTCCCATGAAATTGTGAGTGTTGCATGTCAGTTTGATTTATAATCAAAGTTTCATCATTTTACTGACTTGAACTGAGTTCTTGAAAATGGATATCCTTAAATAGTAAAATCCATTATTTGTGCAGGACAACGGAGGTAATAATTCTGATATATCAGTGTAAGTTGCTAGCACACACAGCCAGTGTACAAAACTTGAATCACCATTGCTGTCTTGTGTTCTCACTTATCCTGTAATTGATATTTATGGACCCTATTACTTGCAAATTAAGTTGTGAAAGGTGTACAGTATATGGAAAATTATGGACCACATTTTGCAAACAGAGAGTCCAGGAACAGAAACTGGATATTTTGCAAGCAAGGAGGACTTAGTATATCTTCATTGACAAGTTTATGCAAGACATCTTATTCCAGTCATAAGCTCACTGCATATTACTACAGCCATTTTGAAGGCATACATCCTGTTCATCCTTGTAATGGTAGCATTGTTTGTGTTTCTACCGGGTATACTGTATTCATTTTGATGGTTTGATTTGCACCATTTTGAACATTTTGAGAGCACAAGAACAATACCCAAGTCTATTTCAAACCAAAGGAAACAACATTGGATCCAATCAATATAGTCACACTATAATAATCCAAATGTCTCTTTCTAATATCAGGTTTCCTTCTGAGCATACTGGCCATGTTTCCATATTGGTACAGCAAATCATTGACTTTTCGTAAAAAAGGATTTTAAGCCAGTGTTTATTATAAGTAATACATCCCCTGTCCATATTGTGTTGCTTACCTTTCTAGGATGGAAATTACCCATTTAAGAGAATTCCATACCCACATTAGATGGAATGTTCTAGATGTCCAGAACTAGAAAGAAGACAGACCAAGTCTGCTGCCAATTGTCATAGGCCCATGTCTTATGGATGATTTCCTGTTCAGTTGAATTCAATCACATTTGCAGAAAATTTGTTTTTGTTCATCTAAAGATGTGTTCTAACATTAAAATATGTCCTTCCATATTGTTAGAGTGTTTATACTTCAATCTGTTGTATTTTTAATCATAATACAAGCTCTTCTTGTAGAGTTTTGAGCATTTTGTTTTCTTCTGTTTTGTCAGTAGTGCATTTATGTTACCCATCCCCTTCGATGATTGGGTAGACCATAACTGTTCCATATTATATCCTTAGTTCATTAATTATAGATTTTTTCAGACTTCTGGTTATGTATTTATCATTCCCTTCATATCCTGAATTATTCTTGACCTCCGTTTGTCATCTACATACATTTTTTGAAATATCTTGTTGACAGATATTAATTTATGAATTGTAAACTTTCATGGGAGGTCTCACACCCTCGGTATCTTCAGATAGTGAGTTTGTGTGGTCTTACACCAGTCATTAAAAGCTGTGGTGAGTTTTGGTGGCCACATACAACTTTTTTTTACCATTATCTTAATGGTGTTATTTGCTGGTCTCACATCGCTCATTATCGTCATATGACATAGAGTGTTGATGGTGTTGATTGTGTCAGTCATCAGGAATATCAGCATTTTTTAGTATGGTTTTTTTCTTTCAGAAATTTTTTTTTACAGCAACAAATGTCACAGAGCATAAGCAAATTCTGGTATAGGAAACATCCATGGAATACACATCCAACTTGCTTTTCTTGCACTAGCTGAAAATGTCTCTTCTTTTGATTATGGTCAGAACAGGTATGGGAACTTACTGAAAGCAGACAAGCTTACAAGGGAACGAGGAAAGACCCCTATTTCTCCTCATCTCTGGAACACATGGGTTTCTTCTCTGAGTCCCATGTAACTCAGAAGAAAATAATAACTTCTCAATTCCAGGAGAAAATGGGATCCTTCTTTGGCCCCATTGGGCCCAGAAGATGATGATCTCTTCACTGGAGAAGAGCATTCTTAGATCCCAGGGGGATATGGGATCATTTTCTTCAGAAAGATATAAGGCCCCATGACCTTCGATCCAATTTGGTCAGTGGCAGTGAGGGTTTAGTCCATAGTCCCTCCCAAGAGAGGAAGTACTAGGGTGGAGAGTGAGTCAAGCCCCACACATATGGGAGGAACAGCATCTTGTCCAAGCCCATAGCCCTGTGTTAGCAGAGAGTTAGTTCCATGCCTCTGTTGGGGAGGATCATCATCCTCAACAAGACCATAGCCCAGCAGTGATCTCACTCAATAGCTTCTGAGTAGAGCTCCATCATCAGTTTGGAATCACATTACTGGTCATTGCCCAGTGAATGGTCACCATTTCAGTGCATACCAGGCACTAGGCATGTGTCACAGGTCTTAAAGTACTGGTAAGCAGTCATTAGAGCCCAATTGGTATAGGGACAGGTATTGGGTTGAGACCCCCTACCCACCCCCCTTTCATGACAGACCAACTCTATTTGGGACGGGTTCTTCTGGGTACTCATGACAGACTAAGGAAGGGGATCGGACTGATGTCCCCCCTTCTTTATCATCCCTCAAAATCCATATGAGATATGAGGGCATCAATTTCACTGAAGTGAATTTCCTTCCCTTTTATGATGCAGTGTATGCCCAGGCTGTGGCCTCTTTGCAGTGCTGATGTTGTGTCATGGACCCACATCATCTGCTTGAATGGAGTCAATAGGATGGAGGAGTGCCAGCATTCTTCCCCCAAACACTTGAGGAAGGTCGAGAAGCATTCTTGTCCTTCTGCCAATCTTCTACTCGGGACAGTCCCATTGCTTTTCTTGAGGAATTATGGGTACGTGGATACTCCTACCCCCAGGGGCCCTGAGTGGCTGAGTGGTCTAAAGCACTCAGGATTCCAGGTCACCGGCATCTCACCTCTGTCTATGTAGGTTTGAGTCTCAAGCTCGGCTAATGTGGGCATGTGAGAAAGCTTACAAATTGCACATCTGTTTCTGTCAAAAACAACCAGAAAAGTATTTCCATCCTGATCACCTTCGTCACCTATAACAAAGTTCTTTAAAGGGCTGCAGCCCCAATTCAGAAAGCAGTCCCAATGTAAAAGCCTTCCTCTTGCCTGTCTGTAGGCACAGTTGCCAGAGAGGCCAAAGGAGTAAGTTTGCAGGTTCCTTTCCCTTCAGTAAGGACAGGGGAACTCTAGAGACTCGCTCATTTTTTTGCCATACATATTTTTCCCAAGGATTCCCATGGAATCTCTGCTAGCCCTTTTTTCAGAGGCCTGGTTGAGCATAGCAGACTATTGGTGGGCTCTCTCTATAACAAGAAAAGGATACCTGCTTCAGTTCTGGGAATATCCTCCTCAGGCAGTGACCCCCATTCTTTTCCACGAGTTGAATCTGACATAGTAAAAGGAAGAGTTGCACACTCTTCAATGGAATAGCACAGTAGTTTGGTGTTAAACAACCAGTCTCTGGCCTTCTACTCCTAGATTTTCTTGGTTTCAAAAAATGGCCGAAAGAATTGACTGATTATTGATATTTCCACCTTAGATAAGTTTCTTCAGGAGGAACCATTAAAGATTGAGACGACAGCTTTTTCAGTCATGAACACCACAAGGCCTGATAACTGTGCAGTCTCCATCTTCCTTTTGGATGGATACCTTCATATCCCATTTGTTCTTCCACAGGAAGTAGCTCAGGTTTTGTCTACATTGGGAGATTTTCCAGTTCCATGTTCTGCTGTTCTGCTTTGCCTTCAGCCCCAGACCCTTTACCTGAGTGATGGGAGTGGATGCCACTGACCTGAGGTCGCTGGGGATCCCTGTTCTCAGAATGTTGACAGCTGGTTGAACCACAATGGCCCTTTAGATACCCACAGAAAAGATCTTTCCCATCGCTGATCCATATTGATCTAGATAGGACTCAATCGAAGCCCAGAGAAATTCGAACCAGTCCTATCACAGGACTTCATACACATATTCATTGGGATGAATTTCCTCACCAAAAGGGGATTAGTTCATTGCTTCCTCTTGGGTCTATCTAACTCGTTTGTCAATTGAAGGAAGTTGTAAAAACTGCATATTTGGTGGTCACACACTACTTTTGCCTTCAGCCTGTGGTCTTTGGCACACCAGAGCAAAAACCATATTTTCTTTGGAGCAAATAGTTGTGGCACAAAAAGTGGCCTAAGCTGATACCATTTAGTGGACATTCCTACTGTGACATTATATCCTTTTTTGATACCAGTTGTTGAGGCCATCAGCCTTCCCCTGCACTGGCAAATTCTGCAATAGCAACAGGTACATGTATTGATATTAAAATGTAGTGGGGTGAAGTCAAGCTAATTTTAATGATGTATACTTACCTCTCTCTGTTGTCTGTTTCCCTCCACTAACCCTGCTCTGATGTCACACAAGTATTGTCTGTGTCCATTAGAAAGTGGACAGCAACTGAGCATGAGCCTATGATCTTCGGGGATAGACTGGATTTGTCTTCATTCTAGTTCTGAACGTCTAATACTTTTCATCTAATAGGACAATGAAATTTATTAATATTGATGATGGTCATTTCTATTCTGGAAAGTTGAGTAATGCAGTAGTGTCAAGTAAGTTTTACATCCTTAAAATTAGTTCTACCCTCCCCCCCCCATTTCGGTTATTTTATAGAGGCTTGCAGTCTTATCAAAACTATTGCTAGTAAGAAAGGTTAGATGAGTTTGCATATTGTACCACTGTACAACACAAGCAATTCACTTTTATCATAGTGTAAATGTTTTTGTGTCATTAGATATTGTTTTGATATATATGGCATACTCCTAACGCAAAATATATTGTTAAATAATAATGAGAACAATATATGCTTGTTATTACTTAATATACTTTATCACAAGTAAATTCACTTCTCCCTGAATTCACAAATATTACGTGCTTGTAAACATTTGGCTTATTCAGTTACCATACACAGATATGTCTGTTTATTGTTTACATTTAAGCTTGAAGCTGTTTGGTGGACCTTTGCAGAAGTCATTCATACAGGAATTGTGCGCTGACAAGAAAGGAATTAACATTACAAATGAGGCAGACTTTGGAGATGTTGCCATTGGCAGTCAGCATACACTTGTTCTGTGGGTCACCAACACCAATCCAGACTCTGCTTGGATCCTCAAAAAGTGTCACCTGACAGCTGACTGTTCCCAGATAGAAATTGTCCAGATTCGACATGGACGTGAAAAGAATTTTTCATTGGCAGAGGGGTGCAGGATATTTGAAGGGGAGATAACCTTACACCCTCAAATGCCACTTGCTGTTGATATTAGGCTAATGGGAAGGTATTACTGAGATGTATTTCGTGAAATTGGAAAGAAATTTACATTATTAGCACACTGTAGATGAATCAATCAGTGTTATAAATTGCTCAAGGGAAACTTTGTAATTTTTGCACATTATTATTGTTTTGAAATATTAGCCAGTGTAACTTGAAATGCCAGTAACTTTGCTTCAGTATACCCTTTCACTTTCATCCAGTGTCTAGTTAAACAACTTTTTAGTCTCAAATGGGAATTTTATCTCCCTAAATAGCCACCTCCTTTAAATAGCCACATGTTTTATTCCCATGTGTGACTGGGCAAGAGGTTGCTATTTCAGTACCTTATATACTGTCTTATAAGTTGAGTCCAACTGCAAGCAGCATAAACACTTATCTGGCATCACTTAATGCATAGGTAGATCAGGGTCTGTGTTCTACTGAATGGTCCTAACAAACTGTATTCATCCAGATCTGCCAGTGCATTATGTAATGGTAGATCTGGCTCTATACAGTTTGTAGTTAGACGTGTGTGTGTGTGTGTGATTTGGATTTTTAACGTAGCTTTAACAATTTTTCAGTCATATCGCTACAATGTCTGCAGTGTGGCAGTTTATAGTGATGTCTAGCACTGGGGCATCATGCTGCAGACATGTAGCATGATGTCCCACCCAGTCACATTATCCTGATACCAGACTGACCAGTCCCAACACTAACCTCTTAATGCTGAGCGCCAAGCGAGGCAGCTGTTAGTACCATTTTTGTAAGTCTTTAGTATAACTCAGCTGGGGATCGCAGTTAGACTTTATTTATAAGTGAGTATATATGGTATATAAAAAATAGGATCCCTCTTCAGTCAAAAAAAATATTTCCATATGGTGTCCAATATTCTTTTTATAATTATTATTATTTATATTATTTGCACAAAACAAGAAGTCAGTTTACCTTGTGTAATAAACAATTTCATGGTGGACATATATGCATGAAGTTGCTAAACATTAAAAAATATTTTTGGAAACTTTTAATAAATATAGGGGATTGTATTAAGTGACTTATGGCGTATTTTATTGTTTAGCTAGGTTAATAAATTTCATGCTAAATACACCTTTTGCATTAAACAGTGTGGTTGTTATGTGACATTGCTGTATGTTATGCCATAGTGTTGCATATTCCTTTTCTGAGATGAGGTCATGATGCAAATAAAGGTAATTGTTTTGTGATAATCATTGTATCATGTCTTGGAAAATGTGCACAAATGTAGTTGTCTCAGGAAGTTTTTTGCTACTTTTATTACATAATTCATACCACTATTTAAAAACCTGATAATTTTTTGGGCCATATTTTATACAACTGTCATGTGTGGAGGATATAATGTTGTGATGTTATCTGTCCATATGTCAATCTCTCCATCTGTTACCTGTTTCTTTTTCTGCACAATAACTTGGGTTCTTTCGCATATACAGTTACCCAACTTTGCGAACAGTTTGCACTAAAAGTAAGGAAGAAGCCTATTGATTTTAAAGTTTATAGGCTTAAGGTCAGTGTCATTATGACTAAAAAGGATAAATGGTTTCCACCCAGCAACATTAGCTTTTTGTCACAGACCTAGATCAAACTATGTTGATGGCTTGCACACAGGGTTAGTGGCATTAAAAATTCAAAGATCAAGGTCACTGAATGAAAGAAGAAAATGGTGTATTCACAGATATAAGTTCTTGACCATGTACCTTCACTGACGTTTGGAGATGACTTTAACACTGGGTAAGAAAGAACTCTGTTGAATTTGGATTCAAAAAGTCAAAGATCTAGGTCACTCACTAAGAGAAACAAAATCTTTTTTGCTTAACAATGTTAGTTCTTGACCATGTACCTTGACCAAAGTTTGTAGAGAGTTTGCACTTAGGGTGTGGAAGAGGCCTATTGATTTGGGACATTAAAAAATAAAAGGTCATGGTCATTGTGGCTTGGCTCAAAGAAAAATGTTTTTGTTCTAAATTAGGTTGCTGGATGAAATTTTGTGGATGGCTTGCATATAGGGTAATAAAGTAGCTAACAAATTCTGATTCTAAATTTCAGTGGTCATGTCCATGGTATGCCTAATAAGAAAATAATTGCTACACAGTAACTTTGGTTAAGACCACATACCTTGAGTGAGACCAATTGGTCAGTAATTTTCAGTGTTACTATGCCATACTAGTACCAACATAGAAGACTGTTAAGTACTGTATGGGCATGTAATGTGCCATTCATTGTACTCTTGTTTTGATGGGTTTTTATATTTTAGTTTTCACTGCTGTGATAACTTTTTCTTTCAGAATAAAAATAAATGAACAAAAAAGACTGGGTGTTCAAATATAAAATAAATATATACGGTACAGACTTGGATTGAATAAAATTCATTCTGTATCAACAGATTTCCAGAAATCTCATGGTTATTATAAGTTACCTATGTTAGTTAATTTCGAATCATCAGATTAGGGAAAATTTATTTCCATTTTAACATTGGTACAGTATAACAAATGAACTTTCATAGGTTCTGAAAAAGATGTAACATAAGATACATGTACCAAAGGTTTTTGTTCAACAGTTTTCTCAGCATCATTGAAATCATTGATATTGTGACTATGTAATAATAGAGACACCAAAGAACTGATCTTTTTCACTATATTTAACATAAAGATCAATTTAATAGTTGTTGATGTAACTGGAGGTCATGTTTGTTTTTTTCACTAAAGATTGTGAAACATAGAGGACTTGCCAAATGAATAATCATCAACTGAAAAATTTAAGTTGAGAGTATTTTTTTTTACATTTTTTAGCAGTTTTACTGACTTAATTTTCTTAATATGAGTAATTTAGATTTTTGTGTCCTTTGTTAAATCATTGAAAGGCTTTTTGTTCCTATTCGATATTTTTTTAATGACCCATGATTTCATTATATCATCTTAAACAGTTATTGTTAAGATGGGTCATCCCCCCCCCCCATTTTCTGTTATTCTTACAGATAAGTCATCTATATTCACATATTTCTTTTAGATGAAATATGATGTCAAACCCATTTATAAAATTTCACTCCATGGACTGGGGCACATATTCCGTAACAGTTATCCAGTATACCCTTAACAGGATATAATGTTAATTGCATGTAACAACTCTCTTCCTGTTTTTTTTCCTAAAAGAAGTACTGCCATGAAATCATGCTTGATCCATTATTAAAAAGGTGTTACATTTGTATTTAAACTTAGAATCTGATGAATGCATAACAGTGGACACAAAAACGTTTAACTTACAGGAACATGGATTGTAAAAAATGAAAAAATGAAAGTTCTTGAAAATCAGTTGAGACACTGGAACCATTTCTGCATTAATTTAAAACCATATACCATGTAAATTGAAATCATTGACCAGTTTAAAACTGTTTATAGTATTTTCCATTTATACAGAGAAAATACTCCATTCACAATTGGTGATTTACATAGATACAACTGTGGCAAGAAAGTAGGCATACTTTACTTGTGTGTGTCAAAAAACATAAAAACATGCTTTGAATGATGTTGGTCTGTTGTAAATGGGTGGTATATGACTTTCATAGAATAAACACTGCAGTTGGAAATTCTGTTGGACTTATCTTTTTACAGCTTGCATCATGAATTTGGTCAATATGTACTTTCTTGCAATCTCAAATATGGTTGGAAGCTTAAGAGATTGGCATTAAATTTATCTGATTTTGGGACATAACACATATGACATGAATGTCGCATCCAAACATTGTGAAGAATAATTGATAATTTATTGTTTATTTCATTCTGAGGATCTCTGCATGATTTTAGATGTGCATATTTATACATTGAGTGCCACTGACTGTTCACTAATTCCATTGACCACTCCCTAATACCACTGACTGCTCACTTCATGCCATTGACTACTCATGTCTTGCCATTGACTGCTCTCTTCATGCCATTGACTGTTCACTTAATGCCATTGACTGCTTGCTTCATGCCATTGACTGCTCTCTTCATTCCATTGACTGTTCACTTAATGCCATTGACTGCTCACTTCATGCCATTGACTGCTGTCAACAGCTGGGCATTATGATGGCAAGTAATCATCACACCAATATTTTGGAAATTATAAAACTTGAGAAAGTTCTTAACATTTTCCTTGAATATTTTAGTTTTTAAATTTGTTTTACTAATAGTCAGTTAAAAAAATATCAGTGTTCAGCTTCAAGTTTTGTTAACTGTTTCAGGAAGTAATGACATGCTGACATTTTTTTGCAAACATGACACTTATTTTGTGACACTGAATTCTGTACCATATTTGAGTTGTTCTACTTTGCTTCACATTGATTAAAGAAAAACTTCTGAGACTGTATCATCATCTACCTTCCTTTTTGAAGTAATGGTGCAATTTTTCTTCCTAATCTCAATCTCTCCTATGTTTTTTCTAGGTCTCCAGGCAAGGAAAAACAGCTCATAGTCTTTACTTTTGATGATTTCAAGATTGGCCGATACATTACTGCTAACGTATTAGACAGTATGCAGGTGATGGAAAACTCTTTCAGTCAGTACATAGGGGGACAAAGAGGAGGTTACTCCAGATATAGAGAGGCAGCAGAAAAAAAGACAACACCATGGGTGGTCCCAGGGGAGAGAACTACAAGGTTATTTCACTTTACAAATGGGAAATGGAAGAATAAAATCTCAATGAAAGTAATGTTGGAGGAAATGGATATACAGTATAGTGGATATTATTCATGGGTGCAAAATTTGGCAGTTTTGTTCAGGAGATTTTAATTTACCAATTATAATATTTAAGATGGTAACATTTCGATGGAAGTTAGTTTTTCAATCCAACTTTGAAACTTATTAATTGCTAAAGTTCTTCACCACTGAACATTCCCACTATATGTGTTGCACATAAGTACATAAGTGTTTTACTTGCATGTATAAATATTGGTTTTTTGTTGTTGAGAAGTTAAAGATGTAAAGGCATATGGTGACATGTGAAGTTTAAATGAAATCTTTACCTTGGAAATACATATATCTTAAGTGTACAGCTCTCTGTCATGGATAATTCCTTCATAAGTAATGTTTACAATTATAACAAAATTATGAAAGGGACAAATCGCAATAGGGAAGATTTGGACCATATATAATGCATGTAGGTACTACAGTGTTTCTTTTCTGTAAGTAGATTTAAAAGGAAGATCCAGTTTCCAAATAAACTCCCACAATTTCCCATCCCACCAGATTTGAGAAACTCTGTATTGCAGAGGGAGGACCTGGTCACATTTTCTCCAGCCCTTGGAAAGGTAAGATAAATGTTGTAGGACACATTTGATTTGACTGAGTGTTAAAACATTAGTGTAAAGTTTCCCATTCAAACACCAAAAATGCTTCATGGGGCAGCATTTCCAATACTGACTTTCTTTAGAAATGCCAGCCATTCTTGGCATAATTATTTCCATTTTTAACCTTGGATTAAACCATTATTATTACTTCTCTCAATTTCCAGTTTTCTGATTAGACAAAATTTTATATAGCAAACAGCATTGTTAACAGCAGTAAAAGTGTGCCCAAGCTCTTGTATCACAAGCACAGAAGATTGACCAGTCAGAAATCTTATTAGCACAGTGATCTGGTGAGAAAGTTAGAGATGTTGGAACAAATGGCAGCTGATTACACTTCACTGAAAAAATGTGTGCTTCAGAAATTCAAAATGGAATATAAATTACATAAAAATTGGATGAATCGTATTCGTCTGCATTCTTTCCTTGATGGACTTGATTGTGTCACATGGCAAGATAGCTGACTGCAGATGGTATGTTTCAAGCAGAAATGTACTTTGAATCATTAAGGTCTTGTACATGAAAACATTGATAAAAATTGTAAGTATTTTTTATTTAAATTTAGTTTTCATAAAGATGGCATTTGTATTTCATGTTGGTTGGGGTTGATATCAGCTGCTAGCCTAGCACTGAGGATGCATGGAAAAGTTGCGTCAAAATTAGACTTTTTTGTATCTGTATAAAATGTGAACTTGTTACATCTTGAAACCTCACCCTATGACGTTGTTAGTTTCAAGTATGGTTGTGGATGCTATGATGCCACCTTACATCCAACTAATGTACTAAGCTCACAATGGTAGTTATGTTGGTCCAGCTTGAATTGGACAATCAGTGTGCTTCAGAGATTCTGCAAACAATGTGTGTACTTTACTCACCATGGATGCTGTTGGATTTGCAAATGTGGACACTTGTACAGGAAATGATGTTGCAATTAATGGCCTTGGCAGTTGGCAGAATGTATATCCCTCCATTGTTTGAGTCTGTCCAATGAAGGCATGGAGTTAACGGGAGATTGTCCTCACATTCTATGGCAGCCCAATGGGCATAAGTACCCCCGTCTGATCCACACACCCAGCATGTCTTATCATGGCCGTTGGTCCTGCAAGCCTGGGTAATACCAACCTTGATGATCTGCTTCATCAGTCAGCTATACAACATACTGCCACTCTAGTTGGTGTCAGCTGTCCAGTCCAGATGTCCAGCTGCTCATTCAGCTGTACTTTTGGACTAGCGACCAGAGGTTCACCACATTGGCAATCTGTTCTGCATACAGACTGATTGTACTGTTATATGTGAAGTCATGTGGATCCATTGAATCAGTATGTCCATTTCATGCCTATGCCATACAACTGACCTCAGAGCCAGCCATCCAGCTACTGATCCACCAAGCTTTCTGGCCATTCCTCCAGCTGTCTGTGCCACTTGCTTAATTGCCAGTTCAGCTGGCATGCCCACTATGCAAATCGTATCTGGTGGATGGATACCATACCATACATAGTGACAGTGGCACAGCCTTATCCATGCTGTTGGGAATAACTGACGAGGACATCCTCGATTAATTCACTCACTCTAACCCACCATGTAGCATACAGAGTTTAGTGTCTAATTTTGAAGCAGCTGGTTAAGAAATGTACAGGATTTATCATCGTCAGAGTGCCTACAACCTGCCTTCTGTCTTCATCCCAAGTCAGCAAAGGTTAAAGAAATCACTGATGATCATCATTTGGACAAGGTCCGGGAAAAGGAGAATTCTTAGGCTTTGCTTTCAGAGGAAAGTTGGCAGCAATGTTTTTGTCCCACTGATACCATACTCACCCATATATGTATAGTGTCAACTTTCCAGGCTTGGATAAAAAATCAGGGTGATGAACTTTTTGCCATACATATTGAATGCATCAGGGACAGATGTTAAAAGTCCTGGATTTAATAAAAGCACTGGCAAATACAGATTAGGATGCAGATTGGAATGTCTTGCTCTGGTTTAACATGTCATAATTGAGATCTAAATTTGCCAAAAAACTCGAGACAAATCCTCATTTGAGTAAATTCAACAAAATCAGAATCTCCTATTATGACCACACCTTCTTGGATAATTTGAAAGATGGAGACAAAGATGGAGCTGCTATTGTGACACACCATGGCACCATCTTGAAGCAGTTACTGGATAAAACCTGCATTTTTGGCATAGAAATTAGTCCTACTCGGATCTCTGAACTACACTGAAATTATTTTGGATTACTTTGCAAAACCTTGAAAGTGACAACTCATTTATATCCCAGATCTTGCAAAAAACATGATTTACTGACACACTCTGGAAAAAGTATTCTCTGCTGTTGGCTATCTAGTCACATTTGCATTGAGAGTAATGAAAGGGCTGATAAAGTTGCCATATACTGACTTTATACTTGGCAAAATATTTATAACAAAAACTCCACAAATTTCTGAACATCATTGGCATATGGCGGTATCATACTAGACAGGCATACCTAACTCATCGTATCTCCTGAAGTGTGAACCACGACTAAAGTACATACTATGCCAGTGACCACTGACAATGGAACACACTTTTGTCAAGTTTATTAACTTCCATTGTTGGAAAGGGTATTTTGGTGTGAACTCAGTGAAGAAACTTTATAATGTTGAACCACTTATAAATCTTGGGCTTTTTTAGGGAATACATAAAAAAATTAGCATATGATTTTAGGATTTTAGATGATTTACTGTTATTTTTATATACCTTTCACCAAATTTTAACATCATCTGTACCTTTCATATTTTATATTGTTCATCTTTACATTTTTTGGAAAGGTTTGTTTTCCTAAAGTTTTTGTGGAATTCTTCCAGCAAGCCAGTTAGGCAACATGAACCATGTTAGATGCCTCATTGCCAGTCTAGCTGGCAGTTTCATCCAGTGTCGATGGCATATTTAGTGGATAGGTATTGTATCATGACCAGAGACAGAGGCACTTCTTCCCTTTTTTTCATTCCTTCCTGGCTTTAATCAAAGAAATCTTGTGCAGCAGACACTTTGACCCTTCCATTGTGGAGAGGATCACATGCTTATAATAGAAATTGGTGCATCATCAGGGACTTGTTCTGACCTTTATGATTTGAGCACCGTTAAATTAGGAACTTACAGAATAATAGCAAAAATGACACAAATATGATCATTGCAATCAAATTGTGATTCTGACTTGTCCTTGGTTGATCTGGATCCAAATTACATATTAGATTCAGTGGAGCTCATCAAGGAATCAGTCTAACTTACAGAGCACCTCAGATGCTTTAAACTGCCCCTATTTTTTATTCAAAATGCCTGCATTATCAAGCAGTTGCTTATAGCATTTTCTAGAAATTGTGTCCAATGATTGAAGGTGAAAAAGACAATAAACCTCTTAAAAGTTTAAACAGTCAGCACATAAGCATATAAAGGAATATTCAGATTCTAGGTGGGGGAGAAGCAGGAAAGGCAACAAGGACATTTTGTTGGACATCATGTGTTGATTTGAATATGTCTCATGTCGGGAGAAATGATAGCCATTGCCATGTGAAATTTAAAGTAAACCCAAATGTCAAGTTCGGAGAAAAAGCAAGAAGCATTTGACCTCTATGGGGTTTGGACCTGCAGTTTCTGCTACTGTACTTGAGATAATTAAAGTACATGTAACTTTTGAGTTGAACATAATGTTTGCCTTCACAGCATCAGCCTCAGATCACACAGTTCTGAATTATTTAAAAGCATGATTTCCAAGTCAGCAAAAGCAATACATGATATGGTATTATACCTTACTGAAAATTGGTCTAACTTATGAATTAATATCGACTGCCATACTGAAAAGTCTTGTCATGGCTGGCAGGTCTGCATCAGCAGGCCATGATCTCTCAGTTTGCTAACTTTCTTCTCTGTCTCTTCAAGGAGAAGAAGTTAGTTCCTACCACCATCAGAGGTTGTAGCTCCATAATTTCCAGTACATTTCAACATCATGGTAAAGAGGATATTGGCCATAATAAGGATCAGTCAGACTTGAATTGACCACAGTCACTCACCTTGTTCCTCATGTGGAATGTTTCATGGGTTCTAACATGGCTCAACTCTGACAAGTTCAAGTCCCTGGCCAAAACCTTACTGGAGCAGCTATCTTAATTAACATGTTTTTTTTTTGTTGCTTTATCCTTCGGCATGTAGGGTGAGTAAATTGAATGTTCTTTTGTTGGACCTCATCTATCTTTAGTATGGATCAGACTTTTCTCAGTTCCTAATGATGCAGCCAAGGCTCCTAGCCTAGAATGGGTTACCATTTGTGGGCAATCAGAAGCTGGTCATTGGCTCACTCTTCTCAGTTGATCACCAAAAGAGGCTTCAATCCAAAATCTGATCTGTGCTTTTATGCACTACCTGAAATGCATGGAAAAATGTGTGGGATCAGTCAATGCTTCATTCCTCCGGTGATGGCTGGGAAACACGACATAATCTTTTAATACATGGCAACTTGGTTTAAATGGGAAATACAATCAGCGACTCTGATCAGGACGAGATACACTACATGAAAATTTCAGTTAATGAGATATAAGTTGTCTCTGCAAACCTCAAATTCTAATGTATCATTTCAGTCTGAGACATCATTGAAACTGTTAGCTGGCATACACAGTCAACCTTCTTGAGTTTCTCTCCTCAGATTTAGGGTTACAAAGAAGGGAATTGAACCTGAAGGGTCCAGTGGTGGCAGCTGAGACAGCCACCAAACCCAGTTAACAATAGCACAGCTTTCTTATGGGCTTGGGTTTACAGCTTTCTGTGAGGTAACAAACCTAGAAAATGTCATTCATTTCGCATTATCGTTATATTGGTATCATGTAGGGTAGAGATTGGATGCTGTTGCATTTTCCTACTCCTATTATCTCTTCTCCTAACAGTAATGTGATCAGGGATGTATTCAATGGAGAAAGTACATTATTTTTGTAAATTACGTTTCTCCAAATTTACTAACCTGATCACAGTACTCTATGGCCCCCCCCCGTCCCACAAATGTGAGCATCCTAACTGGTATTTTGCTCAAGCTTACATCTTCTATATGGGTGATGGAATAAAAGGTAATTTGTGGGAGTTTCATTCCTCATTCCAAGAGGGCTGGCTTGAAAAAATAAGAGAGTTTATTTCCTAACATTAATATGATCTAATAAGTATTCTCAGAGAAACAAAATTTAAAAAATTTCTGTTATGTTTTAATTTCTTTAATGGATGTGTCTCAGTGAAGGTAAGCACTTGCTTAGACCCCCCAAAAATATATTTGTTTCTGGTTGGACAACTGTCCCTGTTTTTCATTGCCATCTCTAGCACTTTTTTCGCCCATGGTTAAAAAAACCCCAAAAATTTGATTTGTGCATCTAATTGAGCTAGTTTAGCCCAGTACTTGAAGCGCCTAGTACATTATATACTTTAATCATTATTATATATATATATATATATATATATATACACACACCTCTCCCTCGATAACTTGCGCACAATGGGGTCCACAAACATAGACCGCACTATAAGTGAGGGTGCGAGTTACCGAGGGACCTCCAAAAGTTGAAAAAATTCGCTTAGGCATCGAGAAAACAGCGGAGGAGGGGGGGCTCGGGTTAGGGAACTGGGCCGTTTAATGACTCAATGCTCATTTTACAATTACGTCGATAATAATTTTTAATAACGCGGTTTTTCTAATGAAGTTGTTCATTATTCTGTTTAAATAACATTTATTTTCAAAATGCCCAGTATGTGAAAGATCGTCCCAGCTGGTTTCAACAACCATTACGTGTACACGAAAAGGTGTGTATTATGTCACTGCTTTTTGTTTTCTTGACGAGTCTGGTTCCCATAGTGGTATTTAATAGTATCCTGCCAAATTGGGAGTCAAAAGAGTGGGGAACTAGACTAACTGTCGATACACCACCAAACAGGATTCCTTTTTTTAAAAAACAATCGAAATTTTAATTCACGAGACAATCGTCTACGTTGAATCTCAATTTTTGTATTGTTCAGTTAGTACACTATTGATGTTATGATTTCATTGGAAGTAATGATGAAACTTCTTATAATCCTTGAGGATATTTCTAAGTGCCAGTTCAAGAATTCTCTGAAACTCGCTTGCCCACAATGGTCCATATCTGTGAAACCAAGCGCTTTATTTTATTAAGTATTCATTTCGTTTGCTTGCCTTGCTATCTTTGATCACAGTCGGTTAATTTAAGGTAGTTTATGTTACATACACAACAACATTTATAACAGTGATTGATCAAATAAAGTGAGTTCACCTGACATACGACCGGGGCCGCTAGATTTTGAGTTTGTAGGATTTTCGTGCCTTTTAACTTTTCTTTAATTCCAGCTCCTTTATTTTATTCAAAAGACATAATTAATGCGATAATACAAAGGAGGCCAGCTTTTAATTCAGTCCAACAATACAACAAATACTTCTGCAAGTCAGTTATCAAAACACAGTCGGCACCTAATTAGGTTCTCAGAGAAACGCTCGCGGACATAGCTGTTACGGTAGATTGACACATTTTATGTTTATTTACAAGAGGACACGTTGCATTTATGATGATTACACTTAAAAGGAACTAAATGATATAACTAGAACATAAATTTCAATTGAAAAAAGATTATTTAATTTGGATGTATTTATTAAAGTACTGCATCCACTCGGCATAAGTGACATTTTCATGATCGAAATTTCCTTACATATCGTTAATTGTGGTGTATGACCGTTTGGAAAGAAAATGTAACAAAATTGTATGACTTATTTTTAAATTTGATATTTCCTAATGTTGATTAAAATTTCAGGTCCTATCTACTGCTTTCGACAATAAAACAAGCAATATATCAAAGTTTCTGTTACTAATTTTGGTCGCAATTTTCTTCAAGTTCAATAAATAGGGATGAATTTTTGGGGTATTTTCTGGTTTAAAAAATGGGATCCACGCCTGACCCCGCGTTATAAGCGGGCTTGCGAGTTATCGAGGGAGTGGTGTATATATATATAATGTTTAAATGAATAAAACAAGGATGACCCTACCTACCCTAATTTTAAAATCAGTGCAACAAGAAACACACATTTTTTTTCCTTATAATTAAGGGGAGAGGTGTTGAGGTAGGTCATGTGCATTTTAATAATTAGTATTTGGTATTATTTAAACATTCTTGGTATTTGGTATTATTTAAACATTCTTGGTCTCCTGACGAGTGATGTTATTGATTTTTCACTGTATTTTTTAATGTTTTAGATTGTGTTGAGTTTATATTATTTTATAAAATCAGTTTTATTTATAAATTTTTTTGCACAAGTTTAAGATAAACTACCTTAAATGTTAGGTTGATAAGATGGATTAGAGGATATTTAAATATTTCATTTAGATTTAAGGTCATTTTTTTTATATGAACTGAGCTGTAAGCTGCAGATAGATTGGATCTTTATGCTAATGTTAAACATCCAGAACAAGCGGGCAGAGGTCAGTGTGTAGCATTAGGCCATCCTCAGCATTCCAGAAAGGATGCTAATAAACAAAATATTGTCCTTAATGGACAGGTATCCTTTGCTTACAGGTGAAATATTTGGGTAGACTTAGGAAAATGGGTTTAAAGATGCTGCTTATTTATGCACGTGTTCTTTATTAAAAGGTGTGCTGTAAAACAGGTGTCATTACACTCCTGTATTTCAGTAGAATAAAATATCCTTGTTGTGTGATTATGTATATTGTAGGAGCTGAGTTTTGAGAATTATAAGGAGAAGTTTCATGTCTTGCTTCACCTCGAGGAAATACAGAATGAGATAGACATAAGGGACTTTGATATGGACAGGGTAAGGAACAGTAATGTAAATACTTGGCAGTAAATAAATAAGTTGGATTGCTAATTTATACACAAAACTTTGTGTTTCCATCCAAGCTGGCAGAAAGAAGAGTTTTATATGGCTTTAGACAGTGTCAGGGTGTTCATACAGAGACATATTCATGTGCCATATCAGTTATGAAAGATAAATACCACATGCTATACAGATCAATTGTAAAAGATATATACCTTGTGACAAATAGATCAATTGTGAAAGAGAATACTTTTTGACAAATAGATCGACCGCTCCGGTGGCCTAGTGGTTTGAGCGTCTGACTCAGATGCAGGAGGTTGTGGGTTTGAACCCTGGACGAGTCATGCTAAAGACTTATAAAAATGGTACTAACAGCTGCCTCACTAGGTGCTCAGCATTAAGAGGTTAGTGTTAGGACTGGTCAGTCTAATGTCAGGATAATGTGACTGGGTGGGACATCGTGCTGCATGTTTGTGGCATGATGCCTCAGTGCTGGACATCACTATAAACTGCCACACTGCAGACGTTATAGTGATATGAGTGAAAAATTGTTAAAGCTACGCTGAAAATCTAAATCGCACACACACACACACACAAATCACACAAATAGATCAGTTGTGACATTGTAGATCAGTTGTGAGAGATAAATACCTCATAACAAATCTTGTGAAAAATAAATACATCATGACAAATAGATCAATTATGAATGATAAATATTTTGTAACAAATAGATCTGTTGTGAAAGATAAATACCTCATGACAGATCATTGTGAAAGATAAATACTTCATGACAAATAGATCAATTGTAGAAGATAATTACCTCATGACAAATAGATCAATTGTGAAAGATAAAATGATGAGATCAGTTGTGAAAGTTAAATACCTCCTGACAAATAGATCAATTGTAAAACATAATTACCTAATGACAAATAGATCAATTGTGAAAGATAAATACCTCATGATAAGATCAATTGTGAAAGTTAAATACCTCTTGACAAATAGATCAATTGTAAAAAATAATTACCTCATGACAAATAGATCAGTTGTGAAAGACAACTAGAATGTGACAAGCAGATTAACTGTGAAAGATAAATACCTTGTGATATAGATTAATTGTGAAATATAAATACCTTGTGACAAATAGATCAATTATGAAAAATACAGTGACAAATAGATCAATTGTGAAAGATAAATACCTTGTGACAAATAGATCTATTGCAAAAGATAAATACCTTGTGACAGATCATTCTGAAAGATAAATACCCTCATGACAAATAGATCAATTGTAAAAGATAAATACCTTGTGACAAATAGTTTTGTTGTGAAAGATAAATACCTCATGACAAATAGAACAATTGTGAAAGATAAATACCTTGTGACAAATAGATCAATTATGAAGATAAATGCCTTGTGACAGATAGATCAGTTATAAAAAAAAAAATACCTCATGACATATAGATGAATTGTGAAAGATAAATACCTCACGACATATAGATCAATTGTGAAAGAGAAATACCTCATGACAGATAGATCAGTTATGCAAAATGAATATTGTGACAAATAGATCAACTGTGAAAAATAAATTGTGACATGGAGATTAACTGTGAAAGATAAATACCTTATGATATAGATGAATATACCTCATCCCACATAGATCAGTTGTGAAAAATAAATACCTTGTGACAAATAGATCAGTTGTGAACAACACCTTGTGACAAATAGACCAGTTGTGAAAGACAAATACCTTGTGACAAAGAGATCTGTTGTGAAAGATAAATACCTTATGACAGATCTGTTGTGAAAGATAAATACCTCATGACAAATAGATCAGATGTAAATGATAAATTCCTTGTGATTAACAGATTGATTTTGAAAAAATTATCTCCTGACAAATAGATCAATTGTGAAAGATAAACACCTTGTGACAAATAGATCGATTATGAAAGATAAATACCTTGTAACAAATAGATCAATTGTGAAATATAAATACTGCATGACAAAGAGATCAATATTTATGCATGCAAAGAAATGTCACTGAAGACTACAAATATTGAGTGTATTTTCTTATCTGTTTCAGGTGTGTATGAGGAGAGTTGGAGAGTGCCTGGGGCTCAAGGTCCCAGGTCTGGCCGAGGGGAGACCTTCAGTGCTAATAGGGGACAAGATTCTTCTTACTGATCCCACAGACCCTGATGGACCCTGTTTTGAGGGATTTGTACATGAGGTATATTTTATTGCTTGATCTAGAATAGAGGTGTGTGAATGAGAACTCTATTCATACAATATGAATTATGAATGTTATTGAATAACTGTCACGTTTTCCCATACCCAGCAAGAAGGCAGTTAAAGTTAGTAATTGAGTTTCCTAAATTTCATAGAAAATAATATAAAGTTGTACAGTTATGTTTAACATATGCTATACACCAATTCAGTAAGAAAAATGCAGTGCTTTGATTTTGATAAAATTGTTTGGATGCCTTGGACATTATGTTTGTACCTGTTTTGGCATAATAATGTAATATTACTCATGTAGTGATTGTACCTGCTTGGCATAATAATGTGATATTACTCATGTAGAGATTGTACCTGTTTTGGCATAATAATGTGATATTACTCATGTAGAGTTTGTACCTGTTTTGGTATGATAATGTGATATTACTCCTGTAGTGATTGTACCTGTTTTGGCACAATAATGTGATATTACTTGTGTAGAGTTTGTACCTGTTTTGGTATGATAATGTGATATTACTCCTGTAGTGATTGTACCTGTTTTGGCACAATAATGTGATATTACTCATGTAGTAATTATATCTGTTTTGGCATAATAATGTGATATTACTTGTGTAGAGTTTGTACCTGTTTTGGTATGATAATGTGTTATTACTCATGTATTGATTGTACCCGTTTTGGCACAGTAATGTGATATTACTCATGTAGTAATTATATCTGTTTTGGCATAATAATGTGATATTACTTGTGTAGAGTTTGTACCTGTTTTGGTATGATAATGTGATATTACTCCTGTAGTGATTGTACCTGTTTTGGCATAATAGTGTAATATTACTCATGTTTTGATTGTACCTGTTTTGGCATAATAATGTGATATTACTCCTGTAGTAATTGTACCTGTTTTGGCATAATAATGTGATATTACTCATGTAGAGTTTGTACCTGTTTTGGTATGATAATGTGAAATTACTCCTGTAGTGACTGTACCTGTTTTGGCATAATAATGTGATATTACTCATGTGGTGTTAAATACAAGACCTCCAGGCATAAATATAGTACCACCCCACTAGAGTGCATTAATTCAGATATAATGTCGTTTTGTTCAGGCTACCATACTTTTGCAACCTCCTCTCAAATTCTCCCAACTGATTTTGAATTACTAAAAGGTTTTGCTAATGAAAGTCAATGGGAGTTTGATTTGTTAATCTTTAGAGGTGTGTTTGAATGTTAATAAAATAGTTATCTGTGAACATTTTCTTTCAGTGAATATAGATGTTTCAGTTTTTCATGAATGTTCATTGAAACATGTCAGTAGTTTGTCACTGCTTTTTGTTAACTTTTGAATTTTGAAAGACATCAGCTCTGAAAAACCTGATAATTGTTGACCATTTTTGGACTCAACCTTAAACAGTAAAGCCAGTAAGTCTTCTTTTAAATAATACAGTATTTGATGTCTCAAAATTCATGCTACTTTATTTTGAAACAACTGACTTGGGGCAATTTATTTCCATATGGATGGAGATAGTTCCTCATAGGTATTGCATACAAAATAAACTTTTTTGTTCAGCCAAAAATGCAACATAAGACACCATGAGATTTTGGTTCTACAATTTTACCAGTATCATTGGAAATATCCAACTGATGTGATTTGTCATAAGAGACACCAGAAAACTTACCTTATTTACTACATTGAACAATAATGTCAGTATTCAAAAATTGTAATCAATTAGTGGGTTAAAGCAATGGGGGGGAGGCTGTTTCACTAAAGATTATGAAACAAAGTGGATGGTTCTCTAAATGAATAATCATCATCGTGAGAAATTTAATGACATAATTTGTTAACATCCTTGTTTAACTGAGTTATTGTTCTTAATTTGGGCATTTAAATTTTTGTGTTCTTTGTTTCGTCCCTGGAGTTTTCTTTCCCGCTTGTTTATTGGAAGCATCCACTATCTCATTACATCATCTCTCTGATATAATTAATGTAAGCTGGGTCATTTTTAACCTTTTTCTGTTAAATTTAATGTGATGTCAAACACACTTACATTTTATCTCTTTATTATATTGTACAGAGTTATCTTGGGGTGAGTCAATAAGTTGATTTTTATTGTTACATAACAAACTTATATGCATATAGTATGGAAACAGCTAAAGGAAATCTGTGTAAACCAATCACCAGAGAGACGAAATCTATTGAATGATCTATTATGCAAATTATCCAGTGATAATTGATCATGAAGAGTCCATTATGATTTAAACTGTCACAATAATCAAAATACAAAATACTCAGGTGCTAGGTTATGCAGGCTCCACTTGAATGTGAATTATTGCATAGGATACTTTAAAACAAAACTGAAGTCTTTTTTGTGATTAATACCTGAGTAAGATTTATCACTAACACTTCATAATACATAACAATGGACATACGGAAACTTGTTACCATATGTACTCGCTTGTAAGTCAAGTCCAACTGCAAATTGCAGAGACCCAGATCTGCCAGCGCATTATGCACCGGCAGATCTGGGTCTGTGCAGTTTGTTATGAGTAATCAATAGAACAAACAAAATCAACCATGATCTACAGGTGCATTATGCTACAGCAGATCAGGATCTTTGTTGTTTGCAGTTTTGACTCGACGTTTAAGCGAGTATATATGGTATCCAGTAGGAACGAAGAACTGGAAAATCCAGACTTCTTGAAAATCGATTGTGACACTTAAAAAGTTTCCACAGGTACATTGTAAACTGAAATTGTTCAGTAATTTATTACTATTGATACCATTTTTTTGTCCATGTTTACTGAGCAAAAATTCAACTCAGAAATGGTTGTTTACACAGATGTAGCTGTGGCAAGAAAGTAGACATGCATTACTTCCATCAGCCAATCAACAAAAGCTTTTGCTTTGTGTGAAGTCAGGATGTCATAATGGATAGTGTATAATTTTATTTTTAAAGTACAGCTTTTACCCATTATAAACAACCTCATTATAATGTGAATCCAGATATAATGCAGTATTACTATTGACAACAATCATACCAATGTATAACAGTTAGGGTTGAAAGAAAACAAGGTGAAGCTCAGTCTTTATTTCTTCTTTACCTTTTCTAAATGCAAGTATTTACCAAATTCTGAAGGGGCCCGAAGTGGCAGAGTGGTATAAAGCGCTCACTGTTCCGGATCACTGCCACCTCACCACTGTCTGCATGGTTCAAGTCTCAGGCTTGGCTAACGTTGGTATGTGAGAAAGCTTGCCAGTAGCTTCTCGTGGGTTGGTGGTTCTTCCCGGGGTTTTCCAGGGTTCTTCCTCCACGAGTTATACTGGCCGCCATGCATAGCCTATTCTGTGCTTAAATATGGCATTAAACCCAACAACAACAACCAAATTCTGATAGTTCTCACTATACTATGGCCCCATATCTTAACATAGTTTTGTACACTCAATAATGCAGTTCAGTACATAATGTGGTTTCTCAGTGATGGACCCCAACTAATGCATTGTAACAAGAGAGAGCTTTATGTAGACAATGCCTACAATTTTTCCAGTTCCTGTCAGTGTTTCATAACATTATGACACCAATATCAATTTACAAAATTTGGAAAATTTTGTCAAAATTCCATCAGGTTTCTCTTTTACAATTTGTGTCATGAATTGGGTCAACAAATGTACTTTCCATACAAGGTCAAACTTGGTCAGGATCTTATGATTTTGGCTTAAAATTGGTCTGATTTTGGGACATAGCATTCAGGATGCAAATACTACATTACCAGTAGATAGGGTGAAAAACAGTTTAAGAATTTATTATTTTTTATCAAATGATCTCAGTGTGATTTGGATATGTATAGTTATGTTTAGGCAACTACTTTGTATGTTAAGTCAGCAGGAAATGGCAATTGTATATACCTTCATGCTTTTATGGCCATATATGAGTTTATGAAACTGTCATAATGATCATATTATGTGGAAAATAATGGCATCCTTTTACAAGTACATTAAAATATTCATTTTTATGTTTTATTTGGAGAGACTACTCCAGTGGCCTAGTCGTTAGAATGCCTCGGATGCAGGAGGTTGCAGGTTTGAACCGCAGCCAAGTCATACCAAATACTTCTCAAAATGGTACTAACAGCTGCCTTGCTAGGCACACAGCATTAAGAGGTTAGAGTTAGGACTGGTCAGCCTGGTGTCAGGATAATGTGACATGATGCTACATGTCTGTGGCATGATGCCCCAGTGCTAGACATCACTATAAACTGCCACACTGCAGACAGTGATATGACTGAAAAATTGTTAAAGCTACATTAAAAATCCAAATCACTCACACACATACACTCTTATTTGGAGACTTGGAGTTTGTCAGAATGATTGAAGTAAAGGTAGTTTATGTACTGCATGTACTCACATACAAGATGGATCCAGATCTGCCATCACATAATGCATCAGCAGATCTGGATCTGTGTGGTTTGTTAGGATTAATCAGTTGAACAAAGAACATAAACCCTGATCTGATAGCACATTACACACTGGTAGGTCAGGATCTATGTTGTTTGCAGTTGGACCCAACATGTATGTGATTATATATGATTTTACATTAGTGTTCATTTTATATTTATAAAACAAGTTGAATAATTCATATTTACAGATAAGCATAGATGTAAGATATGCTTTATCATGTGTCAAAATATTTGGATATTGTGTTATATAACTGCAGAGATTTCATGCTTTTAACATGTTTGACACCATCATGTAGTTAATATACATGTAGTTTATGAAAGCATTGATGAATAAAATACATGTAATTCTGTGTCATCATGTGATTAGAAATACAATATTATACATCCATGGTTATTATGGACATCCTGTTTTTTTTAGGAAAGTCTGATTTATCCATTAGATACATTTATCACAAGACCTCGTTGATTTTATATTTTCGTTCATTTGTTTGGTAATTACAATAAAATTCATCAGTTGATTATATTTATTTGGAGATGAATTTTCAGTAATAGGTTTTTAGACAGTTTTGTCAGTATTTGAGGTGTTATTATTAAATACTATTTTGATCTTTAAGAAATTAATTTTTGTGTGTGCAGATCTTCCACTTTGTAGTACATGTATTGAAATAGCCTGCTGTATTGCTGCAAAATAATTGTTGTTATTAATTATGATCAGTATAATTAATAATAATAATCAGTTTAATTGTTCTAAGTTAATTAATGATAATCAATATAATTGTTTTAGGTTCTGAGTGATGAAGTTTTGCTGAAGTTCAATCCTGAGTTTCAAAAGTCATATACAGGCAAGGACTACAATGTACAGTTCACTTTTAACAGGTAGGTACCTGTACTATTGAATAGTCAGGTCTCACTGATCAGAAGTACAGTACAAATACTATGCATTAGATAGTTTTGATTTCTTTAAAGTCAGTTCAAAATTAAAGCAGATCAGTCCATCCTTCTGATGGTCTTATGTTTTCAGAACAGTTTTTGTTCAGTTAATGAGACAGTGCTTCATATTCTATATTATTGTATATTAAGATAGATGCTCTGACCTTTCAGTTGGGTTGGGATTGCAATGGCTTCTCATTCTTTTCAGGTTTAATATATGGCATAGGTGATGTAAGGCAGAATATTTAATGTATGACATAAATTAATGTATTCCATAAGGTTTAATGTATGGTATAAGGTAATGTATGGCATAATGTGTAATGTATCACCAAGTTCATATATGCCATAAAGTTTAATACATGGCATAGGGTAATGTATGGCATAAAGTTTAATGAATGGCCTTAATTAATACATACCATAAGGTTTAATGTATGGGGCATAGGGTAATGTTTGGCATAAGGTTTAATATATGGCATAGGATAATGTATGGCACAATGTTTAATGTATGACCTAAGTTAATTTATGCCATAAGGTTTAATGTATGGTATAATGTAATGTATGGCATAATGTTAAATGTATGACCTAAGTTAATTTATGCCATAAGGTTTAATGTATGGCATAATGTTTAATGTATGACCTAAGTTAATTGTTATGTATATTTAATTTAATTATTTGCCTGTTAGTTTCAAATTTTTTTTATTTCATTACATGTTATTGTAATGTAACATTGTTTGCTGGACTTGACCTTGTCCAAAATTGAGTTCATTTCTGCTTGACCTGATTGACTTTCTTCTATTTTTTAAAATTTCATTTATGTAAACAACTAATAATATTTTCATTATTCTCTATGTGTATGAGCTTATTATCAGGATTATTATTCAGGTAAACAAAGGAGTAAATATGTTGATCAGGGTCAGGGTTTTGGAGATTCCTAAGTGAATTTTATAGGCTATTGTGTTGTAAATAAACAAGGCTCATTAAATCATTCATGAAGGTTATTTTCTATTTCGTAATGGTTGTTTTTAGAAAATGCTAATTGTGACCTGAGGTCAAGCAGAGAATTATATTATCTTGTGACTGTGAGGATTTTACCAGTTGTGCTTTAACATTTAGCACTTTAAATTGTATTATGTTGTGACCAGTTTGGGCTGAATTTTGTTTTCTTCAAATTATTGAATTCAAGTGATTATTTTCTCTGGAAATACAAAAGTGCCCTGATAAAATTCTTGGATAAAGACATTCATTGAAATTTATACTGAATTTAAACCTGGAATAATATTTCTGTGACTCAACAAGGGACTGTTCACACATCAGCACATCACAGACCATAACAGACACATCATTGCCTTCAATTTTGGATCTCCTCGGGACTTGAACTGAGTTTTATTCAGGACTTTTTATTACTAGGACTTGTGTCTTTAATTCTTGGATTATTTTTGGATTTAATTCGCAATAACGTAAGTTCTTTTTAATCATCTTTCACTTTGTATTCTCGGGAAATAAATTATTTGTTAAATTTTACAAAGCTTGTTGTTTTCGATCTTTAGTTATTTATTTTAAGAGCATAGGCTCATAACATAATATATGCCATAAGGTTTAATATATGGCATGGTGGCCATCTTGGAAATCTTGTTATCACTAATCCTCAAAAATGGAAAGTCATTTTGACATGTGATTCTTGTCTGAAGAGTTTCTACGGTGTGTAGTTTGCCCAAAATGGAAATGATGCTTATTTACCCTCATCATGATAGCCATCTTGAAAATACCTCTGTTTCTCTAAAATGGATGGCTATATCAACATGGGATTTTCCCAAGTAGATTTATTTTGATACCTAGTTAGTCTTATATGAGAATTGTAACATTTGCACATCCATTATAGCTGCTGCTATGGTTGTCTTGAAAATCTTCTTGTCGCTACTCCTTCTGAATGGATGATCATAATGACATGGTGTTTTCAGTTGTCCTCCACAGTAGTTAATGTGAAAAGCTTGCAGAAGAATATCAGACATGATTTCAACACTCAGCAAGTAAAAGGAAGAAATGGTCATATCTTGAATTCATGGAAATTTTTATGCACAGTAGAGCATTATTTCCTTTGAGGGACTCTTTCACTTTTGTTACAAATATTACCTTACTAGCACTGATAGACTACTTTAGAATTTCAAGAAGGGATCCTCAATTTGCCGTAAAATTGCTAATCACACCATCATTATAGTGGCAGTTAATTTGGAGAGCATGATGAAACAGCTTTAATAGCAACTCCATTTAACAAATGCTTCTTCATAAGAAAATTTTTCTTGTTTTTGACGTAATTTAGGAAGACTTTTGAAGAGGCAAGTAACTATATATTTACCATTTACCTTCAAATTTTTATTTTAAATGCAGAGTTATGAGAGATCATAAGAATGCAGGCATGCGTTACTAATTGTCAGGTAAAATCTTAGGTATTCCAGATATGATCAGTATTATTTGGAAGCAATTATGCAAACAAAGTCTGGAACAGTAAACATTTATGAAAATGTTAAACCATTTAATCAAATTGGTAAGATAAATATGACCCTAATTTGTATCATGTATTAAGGAAATGTATCCTTCCAATTTAACAGAGTAATAGTAATAACTTTTTTGTACTGTAGTGACACTAGCAATTGTTTGAATGTTTGGGAATGATTACATGTAGTATATTTGATTAATATACAGACAGTTAGAAACCAGTTCAAGATTTAATTTTGGTGATTTTATTTTGTGAATAAAATTTTTTTATGTAAACTGATGTTGAGTGAAGAAAAGATTTTGGGACAAAAACATTTTGAAGTTCAAAAAGAATTTTATTTTCAAACATTTTGTCCATGTCTCTTTTATATATATGTGTCTGTTCCCTAAATTGCTTCTGCAGAATAACTCAAGTTTTCCACTATCTACTTTTTCCAAACTTTATGATGGTTTGCATTTGGGGTCATGAAGAAGCCTGTAAATTTTGGGGACAAAAATTTTATGATCAAGGTCACAGTAACTTTAGTGAAATGGTTTCCATACAATAACATATGTTTGGCACCACAGACCTGGAGCAAACTTTGTAGATATCTTGTATTTTGGGTATAGAAAAAGTCAATAAATTTTGGGGTCAAAAGGTTAATTATCTGGGTGCCTTGAGAAAGAAAAGTGGTTTCCATACAGTACATTTGTTCTACGTAACAGACCTGGACTACACTTTGTTGATGACTTGCAGTCACTTACACTAGGGATAAGGAAGAAGCGTGGGTATTTTTTTGGAGGTGGGGGTAAATGGTCAGAAGCTAAGATTAACATGTCTGAAAAATGAAACATGGTTTCCATTAAAAAAAATTCAACTCTCAACCATGTACCTTAACCAGAGTTTGTGAATGACTTGTGACGATTTTGGCGTGAATTTCACAACTTTTTCAGCAATTCACGGATTCATGCCACATGCAGAAAAAATCATGAATTCCCCAATTCTCAATTATTTTAAATCTTTAATAAAATAACCGATTTCCCGTTAAGTGCTAGTCGTGATATCAGCAGTTGCCAGAACGGTCCATAATTGCTGGTCGCAATATTAGTAGAACTATAGCCGATTGATACAGTTGGCCCGGTAGCAAGCATTTTAGTGTATTTTAATCTATATGTATAATAGTAGTTTTACAAATGCTTTTGAGAGAGACTGGGGCCTAACCGGAATTTTGCTCCGTGCATGCGCCACCAACACTGATTTGAATTACCGTTCGGCATCGATGTTGAAAATGTCTTCACCACCAAGGAAAAAGAAATGTATTGCACAAAAAGTGAACTTTTAGTTTGGAATATACCAAAAATTGGCTGTGCATTCAGCCATCAAACACTGATATACATTATGCTTTTTGCACACAGTGTGCCACAAATTTTAGCATTGGGCATGGTGGCAGAGATGATGTGAGGAAGCACATTGGTAGCAAAAAGCACATAGAGGTTGGGAAAATTAAGAACTCCAGCAGATTTCAGCTCTGGAATATTTTAAGCCATTGACGGAAGACCTGCAAGCTACCAACACTGAAACATTGTGAGTTTTCTTGTTGAACACAATCTACCTTTTTCAGCTGGATCCCATGCTAAACATTTGTTCCGACAAGTATTCCCGGACTCGAAGATCGCTTCATGAATTCATGTCAAAATTCACTAATTTTTATCCCTATTTTCACTAATTGCAAGCCTGGAGGGTTGGCAGCTATGCTACTGATTTGGTAGTCAGAGATCAAGGTCAGTTATTGAAAGGCAAAGGTCAAGGCCATAATGACTTAGAGAAAAATGGGTACTGGAAAATAACTTGTTCTAGAGGAAGTTCCTTGATGGAACTGTTTGAATGGGTTCACATAGAACAATATAGAAACCTATTGATTTTGGGATCAGAGATCACGGCTGTGGTAATTATAATAAGAAAATAATAGTTTCTGCACAATATTAGTTCATGCCACATGCCTTGGCCAAAGATTCAGGTCATTGAGACCTATTGGTCATTATCTCCAGTCAAACCATAACCTGCTGTTGCCTTCATAGAGACTTACTAAGCACAGGGCAGGCATATAATGTACATTCACGGTACTTTGGTTAATTTCTAGAAGCTATGTGGACTTTTATAATCCATTTCTAGAAAACTAATTATTATTATTATTATTATTATTATTATCATTATTATTATTATTATTACTATTATCATTATTATGCCCCACAACGACAGTAGTAACAGTATATTGTGTCCTCCACACAACTCTACAAAAGCTATTGTGTTTTATCCTAAATTCATATCAGATGAAATCAGCAATAAGGGAAAGAATAGCCAGTAACCAAATTTCTATTGAGAGAAGAGCATGAGCGGCATATAGACATACTTTATTTGTAAATTGGTCCCTCTTTATATTGCTGTTTATAATGAGGGAACTTTAAACTGAGGGATGTCCTAACAAGACTGTATCTTGATATTACATTGAAACTAAACAATGGAGTATATAAAGATGTGAATTATATTACAGTTGGTTCTCATGAGCTGAGAATCAGGCTAACGTGAAATGAAGAGCAATGTAAAAGAAAATTTACCAAGTTAATAATGGTAATACTTGTGTTATAATAGGGGTAGCAGTATATAGAGGGATTTTTGGAGAGCAACATACATTCATGCATGCATACATCCATACATACATAAATACATACATGATTTCCATTTTTTTTAGTTATTGCTTTTTTAATTGGGTAGATGTGTATACTAATGAGAACTGCCAGTATGAATAAGCTAAAGCCATCATAAATTCTATGCTTTTGTGTTACTTGAATACTCTTCAGTCTGTCTTATGAATAGGAAATTGAAATGGTGAATAATGATAAATCAATGATCCTCTTTTCCATGAACAAAAATGAATTAATTACGATAAATAGGTGTGAGTTAACATTTAATGCAGGCTGTTTGTACTGCCACGATGCATTTCACAATGAATAACACATTATACTGCCACAATGCACTTCTCAATAAACATGCATGTTTTTTTTTTCTGCCACAGTGCATTTCTTTAGGAAAAGTGTTGTATGCATTTCATCTTCATAATAAAACACTTGTATTTAATTTATAACAAAGGTACAAAGCTTGGGAAGATGGGGGATTACATATGTGTTTGTGTTAGGTGAAAATGTCTTATCCAAATTCTGTAATTTTCATACAAGTTACAAAGTGTTTGGTCTTGGATTTTGTTCATAATAAGCAGAAATATTTATCATTTTTGATGAATTAAATGGTGTAGATTGTATGATGCATTTGTTAAATAGCGCCCTCTTTATTATTCATTCTTTTTTTCATTCTTTTGTCAGAGGTCCAATGAGGAGATGTCATCAGGCTGTGGATTTTGCTATTCAGTTGGATGAAAATGGTAAGCAATAAGTACCATATGTATTCACTTAAAAGTTGGGTCCAACTGCAAACTGCAGAGACCCAGGTCTATGTTGCATACTGTGTAAGGAGATCAGGGTCTATGCAGTTTGTTAGAAATGATCAGTAGAACAAATAACACAGACCCTGATCTGCTATTGCATTATGCGATGGCAGATCATGGTTTCTGTTGTTTGCAATTGGACTGGACTTGTAAGCAAGTATATACAGTAGATATTGTCATTGTTATGGCTGGATAGAGATTGCAGTATAACTGAGCTGGCAGGATGATACTAAAGAAGAAGTTAGACCCTGTGGGTCACTCCTGCTTTAGGCCAGACATGTAACTTCAGACATGTTGCAGTAATGCCTGTGTAGCCAAACAGTATCAGTATTCCCTGGGTGAAAGATTTTATTCAGATTAATAATAATAATAATAATAATAATAATAATAATAATAATAATAATATGAAATTTCATTGGTCTGTATGATCATTGATACAATTTCCATTTCTCTGTTACTGTAATGTTGCTTCGCTGATGATGGTTTGATAATATATTCCTTCAGTATTAAATGTAACAGCAAAGATACAGCTATGTTCTTTCCTTGTAGAATATAATATCTGATATATTAAAATAAGGAAATAGACTCTGCTAACTCCCAATTTCAACATCCCCCCCCAAAAAAAAATTATCAACTAGAGGGAAACAGCTCCTACAAATTACCTCCCCTGCATCCACTACAGTCAAACCACTTATCTCGACCTCGGTTATCTCGAGAACCTGTGTATGTCAAGCACTTTGGTCTGGTCCCGAAAAAATCCTTCTTTGTTATGCTAATTTTTGCCCTGCTTATCTCGACCCCAGTTAAGTCGATAACCCGGTTATGTTGGGCATAAGTTTCAGTCCAAAGTAACATGTGGACCCGCTTAATTTGATGAAACGCAACTTTTAATGTCCATCTCAGAGAAATTTTAAAAGAAATGATCCGGCGTTTCGGCTATTACCGGTACCTTGTACTGGCAAGGATGGAAAAAGTGGGTACAAGACCAAATTTTACCAGTACAAATGCTAATCAACCAATCTCATCAGTGCATGGTTTATTACTTATACAGAGTGGAGAAAATTATCATGTAAACAATACTTTAGAGTACGGAAATTGAATGCATGCGTTTCTGACCATTACATAAGATGCGTTCAAAATGGACATTATCGCTTGTCCACACCAGAACAGTATAGTTTGTCCCACACAGCATCGCGAATTTAATCTTATCTATAACTCGGAAAATTATCAGGTTAACATCATTAAATGTAGCTAAAATACCTAATTTGTTTTACACAATATATTTAAAACAAATTCGGTAATAAAGTGTTTTCATGCTTGGTATGAGTGTAAAAGCCTTCAACTTCAGCATGGCTAGATCACGTGACTTAACAATAATCTATAAATAAAAACTCGCAAAACTCCAAACTAAGCTGCCCCCCCCCCCTTGGTTATTGATTTGTTTTGAACAAGAGTAATAAAATGCACCAACGGTATTGTAAAAAAAATGTCTATAGCACACCCAGTATTTTTTTATGAAAATGGTGATCGCTATACCATGATTACATATTCTTCAACACAACCGGAATGAAGCATAAGGCAAGTGATACGATTAAAATTTGAAACAGAAAGAAGAGTGCTTTCATTTGTGTTGTTTTTATCTTGAATTTCAAAGTCTTGCAATCCATCAAAGAGATTAGCCGACTCTCCTTCTGGAGCTGTGTTCTTGCCGACGATCACTGGTCAAAGTCAGGAGGGATATGGGACTACAACTGTATGAATGGAATAAGTAGTCTTCTAACTGCATAAATGGAATAAGTTGGCTTCATACAGAATTTGATGTCGAGACGGTTAACTCTAAAGACTTGAAACCCATTTTACAGTTTTTTGGTACATGGATGCCGACAGCCCCATCTTTTTCCGGTACAGAAGCAAAATTTATCGGTAAAAAGCAGCATATACTGGTGTAAAGGAACCTCCGATGATCCAAAAAAACAAGATTGATTTTCACGCACAATATTGGTCAGTTACATTTTTCTGCTAGTCACAAGTCAACTCTAACAAAATAAAACACTTTAAAAAAAAATAAGTATAGTCCTACATGTACATGTACTTCAATTGGCCTAGATTTTGGATAGCGTAAGAAAATCATTGTCTTGCTGAGGTTACCAAAGGGATGAGGCTATTCACAGGGAAATATAAACAACTTTAGACCACTGACATTGTTGCAGTAACTTATTGTTGTAAAAATATGTGACTTGTTACTTAATCTCATATAAAAGACCTCCAATCTTTTTTTTTTTCCAACCAGTCATGACTGAATTATTATTTTTATTGTGCATTAGAAATGCCATTTGTTTTTAGAAATAAAACTCCTCACTTTTGGTACTTCAGATGCATAATCATTGTTCTACAGTAGATTTATCAATTAAACCCTGATATCTTCAGACCCGGTTATGTCAAAGATTTTTTGACACCCCCGATGTAATCGAGATAACTGGGTTTGACTGTAACATGTTTAAGCTTTTGCTCAGTTCTGTCAACAACAGATGGTGGTCTTGTCCTTAAGGTAATGGTCCAGTTTCAATATTGTATGTTTCATAACACTTAACCTTTCCTGGGTCTTGATGTGGCTTAGTTCATCTCGATTTGAGCCTGTCATTTCCTTGCTTAAACTGCAATCTTACAAAACATGTTTCAGGGGCCCCGAGTGGCTGAGTGGTCTAAAGCGCTCTCCGTTACGGATCACTGCAATCTCACCTCTGTTTGCATGGGTTCGAGTTTAGGATTCGGCGAATGTGGATATGTGAGAAAGCTTGCCAGTAGTTTCTCGTGGGTCGCTGGTTCTTTCCGGGGATTTCCCGGTTTCTTCCTCCACCATTAATACTGGCTGCCATGTATAGCCTATCGTGTGCTGAAAAATGGCATTAAGCCCCACAACAACAACAAGAACAACAACAAAACATGTTTCCTGTCAGCCTGATTTCCTGATAGGTTCAGTGTGTCGGGAGAGCAAACTGCATGCCCCTGTCCATGGACCCAAACTATCTCAACTTCCAAACAGATAGTTCAATGTTCCTGATGTTGCTACCTAGCTTCACCTCTAAGAGCCTAATGACACCTATGGGCAGTCAGAAAATAGTCATTTGTCCAATCTCCTTGATTGATCCATCAAGATAATGACATCGAGAACCAAATTATGACAGCATTAAAGTTCAAGAAAATGAAATATCATCTTGGTTTGTACCTTTTTTAAACACATTTTTCCTTGAATAGTGTTAGTCACTATTTGATACTGATATATATATATATATATATATATATATATATATATATATATATATATATATATATATATATATATATAAAATTTCGTTGATTATAGGTACGTTTTACTATTCTTTTGAGTAAACAGAACACAAGAGCACATTATTATTACTAAATATATTTCATAAATATAACTGACTGCTGGATAAACAATCAGTGGACCAATCCCATTTTCTCACCTCCATTTTTGTCATGTCCTTTCATGTGTGTAAATTGTCCACATAGATTGCATTGGCTTAATGGTATTCAGTCATTTTAGGTCTTATTTAAGAGTATATATCCACAGTTCTCCCATTCAGTTATTGAGCAATGGTCCAAGGCCATGACATGTAAATCTGATGGCTGCATGCAGCTGGCATAGTGGTATTATGCCATTTCCCTTAAATGAGACAGCACCCTCTTCACGTCATGTACTTTAAAAAACATCAATGAGCACTAGTACCTTGTAATAACAAAAAGACAAAAGAAAACCTATTGAACAAATTTACATTTTTTAAATATTAAAATGTGCACATCATCTCATCAGATCAGTACTTTCACAATAACTTGTTGCCATTCATACTAGTTTTATGTACTACAGGCAGTTTAGCATTTCTTAGGAGATCATTGGTGGATTATATTGGTGGCAGTCCTCATCATTGCTTATCTGAACACTTAGAAGATGATGTACTGTTACTGGATTTAGGTTTTCTCTAGAGTCAGCCTGAAGTTTCATCAGAATGGTAAATGTCCATTTAAGTGTCTGCATTGGAATGTTTGTGTCTCTGTCATCCAAGAGGTTTAAATTGTTCCTGCCTGTGGGTAGATTAGGATTGATGATTGCCTGCTAGAACTACCCAATATTGGTACTGTCTGGGTGTAATGTTTTTTAATGTCAGTAAGATTCTTCACATGAAGCACAAATGCATACATTTAAACATTCACAGCCTTAACTTTAAATCTAATTTGCAGACACCTTTATTGTCCTCATTAATCATCACTGTCACCACTCTATGATAATGACAATCAAAGCCAGAAAACAATTAACGCTTTCTAGTATTATAGCCAAAGACATAGACCCCATTCAGTACAGGCATTATGGAGTATGATAGAAGTTAGTGACATGTACTTTAGTCTGGTTTACAGTCATGTTTACAAAGAATTAAATTGAGGTCAGTGTTGTTTATGTCAGTTTTTGAGATGCAGTTTTTCACAGTAGTGTTGAACACATATTTTGCCCAAAAATCATGTTTGCAGGTTGTTTTCTGCATATGGTCACTCACTACAGTGAGTTTATATAATAAATTATTATTATTATTATTATTATTATTATTGTTATTGTTATTATTATTATTAATGCTAATATTATTATTATAAGATTATGAGTAAAATAGTCACTTTATGAGTAATTTTTGTCCATTTGCTTGAGAACTTTTGTGCAATTTATGAGTAAGGGTACATTATTTTAACTAAATCTGAAATATGATCTACTAGAAACAGATTCTGGATTTGATTGTCATTGTTATAGAGTGGTGATAGTGATAATTAATGAGGACAACAAAGGTGTCTGCAAGTTAGATTTAAAGTTAAGGCTGTAATGGTATAATGTACACATTTGTGCTGTCAAATAGTGTCTCTGTGAATGTAACATTATCCACATTTGATGCAGATTGATAAGATGGCAGTTGTGCATGATGCATGATGTTATTCTTGCCACCATAACAGACTTTAAAATCAGCTTTACAGGAAGAGCAGAAAGTATATTCATGTCATTTTGAATTCAACCACAGGAATTACTGTTTTAAACCATCATTAAAATTCAAGTCATATTTTGGATTTTAGTGTTCTGGCATTGGCACGCAAACTTTAACAGTTAAGTCAACCTACCCAGTTTTATGCTACTTGATGCTTGTGCTCTTGAGTGATCTAACCATAATCAATTAACATATTTAATCCTGTACAAATTACTTTCAATCATACATTGTATAGACTTTGATCAATCTCAACAACTTTAAGCACTGATGCAGAACATGCCTTGTGGAGAGAATCAAAGTAATGTTTATTGTTTTAAGCTGATTGAGATCTTTAGTAACCCACCCATAATCAGTTAAAATCTTTAATCCTTTCAGAATTCTGTGCACACATAGTATAATCCACCTTGATAAACTTCAATTAGTGAATCCAGCCAACCATGCTGACAAGATCAGATGGTGAAATTAGCAATTACATTGTCTTGCCCTGCTTAAACCAGTTCACAGTCATGTGTTTATGTTATGTTCAGTTGAGAGGATTTAATTGATTTATTTAAATCAATCATTGGAATTACAAAGTACTCATTGATTTAGGATTAAATCGCTATTTTGGGATAACTGTGAATTCATTTAACAGACATTTTGGATTATACCATTGTGATACATCAAGACTTTTGGTTTATTAGCACATTTGAGACTACTGCCACATCAGCTTATTCAGAATTGGACTTCATTTGGAAAAATGCTGGAATTCATTCGGAATACTCAGTACTTTTGGACATGTGATAGAACTGTTAGGATTATTTGGGATTTAATTCACAATACTGTTTTTCAGATTTTAAGTTTGTATTCTAAGGACATAAATTATTTGTTGAATTTTACAAAACTTATTGGTTTTCACTCTTTTCTGTTACTTAGTTTAAGACCATAGAGTCAGAACACATATGACAGAATTATTATTACCTTGCATGTGTTATATTGTTGTTAATTACATAGGGTCATATGACAAATATATTTATACCTTGCATGTAATATACTGCCAGTAATTACAAAGAGTCGGAACAGATGAGAGGCACATATGAAATATTAACAATGCTTGGACAGAATCTGGAATAGATGATGATACAGAAAAGTTTGAAGCAAAATTTAAGGCACCATTTTTAAATGACCTTGGCCTTGGCCAAGTGGCAGGTGGGTAACAAGGATGTGAGTATCAGAAGGGAGCTGCTTGTAATTATCAAGAACAAATATAAAAAAACACTTCTAAATGTTGCAGACTTGTATTTAAAACAACATGTTTAATCAGAAACTAAGTGATAAGTTTTTGATACCATCACCAAAATACTGAAGCTGTCAGAATTAATGAGATAAATAGTTCACATCTGCCAAGTAGGCAAAACAAGATTTAGAAAAATGTTTACATGTGAATTTCAAACCATCAACTCTTGGAAAAAAAGATCCACCTAATCCACATGATTCCATGACCTGAATGTGAAATGTATGTTGCAAACTATGTATGCAATGAAATCACTGTGACATCACTTTTGGACTCTTAATATGTATCATGTACTTTGGTAACAAGCTTTTTGGGATTTAGTACATCTCAATTATCCTACGGAGACCTATCACCAGCTTTAATAAAACAATGCTTCTAAAATGCTATATTATGGGAATTCATACATCACTATTATCAGTTAACACAATGAAGATCATTTAAGTGAAGTTAAAGATATTCTTGCTGTTTCAATTTTTAACCTTGGTTTTTTTCTAACAACATAGGAGGCATAAGAGTTTAGATTCCACATGAGCAGTATGCATTTGAAAGGAAGTAAGGATGAATCATTGTTCAGAATGTAGTAAATATTATTTTTACAGCCAAAATTGTATAGGTCATCAGAACTGTTGTTTATAGATATGTATTTGTCACTTGTTTCTTACACATTGCAGTATTATTTCCAACCAGTCTTATACCAAAGCTACCTCGGGATTGCCAACATGCAGACAGACAGATGTACCGAAAGCAGTGCAATGAATCAAGTCTAAACAAATCCAACTTAGGTCACAAGTTTTTCAATAAAACACTAAATGATCGGCAGAAAGCAGCAGTCAGATGGATAATTCAGGGTCAAGGCAGGCCACTACCATACATTTTATTTGGACCACCAGGTAAAGTGTCCACATTGACAAGGTGTGTTCTATGATACACAATTATAGATTCATGTTTATTCCTTAAAAAAAAAAGATTACACTCAAAAATCAGTCTAAATTGGGAAACATATTTTCAAGTCCTACCTATATTTCTTCATTAAACCACTTCTGAATATAAAAAAATTCCCTTGTTATTCTTGAAATAAAGGGGGCAGTTTTCCCATTTAAATTTTACATTTCTAAAATAGATTCTTCCTTTATTGAAAGAAATAAATGACATGTGAAGAAAATTAAAATCATTATAGCATATACATTTACATTTGTTTTCTAAATTCTATTTTCTTTGTGATTCTTTTTAAACTTTGATTTTCTTAATAGTTCTTACCAGGGGATGCAAGATTCGTGTAATCTATCCATTTTGCTTCAATGAGAACCTTACAGTCACATAATATAGGTCACATAATATGATCTATACATGGATTGAATTGTGGAATAGACTGTGTTGATTTTGGTTATACACAGATTGAATTGTGGAATAGACTGTGTTGATTTTGGTTATACATGGATTGAATTGTGGAATAGACTGTTGATTTTGGTTATACATATTGACTGAGTTGTGGAATAGACTGTGTTGATTTTGGTTACATATAGATTGAATTGTGGAATACACTGTTGATTTTGGTTACATATAGATTGAATTGTGGAATAGACTGTGTTGATTTTTGGTTACATACAGATTGAATTGTGGAATAGACTGTGTTGATTTTGGTTACATATAGATTGAATTGTAGACTGTGTTGATTTTGGTTAGATTGAATTGTGGAATAGACTGTGTTTGGTTACATATAGATTGAATTGTGGAGTAGACTGTGTTGATTTTGGTTACATACAGATTGAATTGTGGAATAGACTGTGTTGATTTTGGTTATACATGGATTGAATTGTGGAATAGACTGTGTTGATTTTGGTTATACACGGATTGAATTGTGGAATAGACTGTTGATTTTGGTTATACATGGATTGAATTGTGGAATAGACTGTTGATTTTGGTTATACATATTGACTGAGTTGTGGAATAGACTGTGTTGATTTTGGTTACATATAGATTGAATTGTGGAATACACTGTTGATTTTGGTTACATATTGATTGAGTTGTGGAATAGACTTTGTTGATTTTGGTTACATACAGATTGAATTGTGGAATAGACTTGATTTTGGTTATACACGGATTGAATTGTGGAATAGACTGTGTTGATTTTGGTTATACATGGATTGAATTGTGGAATAAACTGTTGATTTTGGTTATACATATTGACTGAGTTGTGGAATAGACTGTTGATTTTGGTTACATACAGATTGAATTATGGAATAGACTGTTGATTTTGGTTACATATAGATTGAATTGTGGAATAGACTGTGTTGATTTTGGTTACATACAGATTGAATTGTGGAATAGACTGTTGATTTTGGTTACATATAGATTGAATTGTGGAATACACTGTTGATTTTGGTTACATATTGATTGAGTTGTGGAATAGACTTTGTTGATTTTGGTTACATATAGGTTGAATTGTGGAATACACTGTTGATTTTGGTTATACATATAGATTGAATTGTGGAATAGACTGTGTTGATTTTTGGTTACATATAGATTGAATTGTGGAATAGACTTGATTTTGGTTATGTATAGATTGAATAGTTGAATAGACTGTTGATTTTTGGTTACATATAGATTGAATTGTGGAATAGACTTGATTTTGGTTATGTATAGATTGAATAGTTGAATAGACTGTTGATTTTGGTTATACATATAGATTGAATTGTAGAATAGACTGTGTTGATTTTGTTATACATAGAGGTTGAATTGTGGAATAGACCTGATTTTGGTTATATATAGCTTGAATTGTAGAATAGACTGTGTTGATTTTTGGTTACATATAGATTGAATTGTGGAATAGACTGTTGATTTTGGTTATACACAGATTGAATTGTTGAATAGACAGTGTTGATTTTGGTTATACACTGATTGAATTGTGGAATAGACTGTGTTGATTTTGGTTATACACAGATTGAATAGTGGAATAGACTGTGTTGATTGTGAAATTTATCATTCTTAGGTTTATTTTTGCATTTTTCTAGGAACAGGCAAGACGGTGACTGTGGTGGAATCTATGCTTCAGATATTCACTTTGATACCATCAAGTCGTATAATTGCTTGTACACCTTCTAACAGTGCAGCTGATCTCCTGGTAGGATATAGTTTGAAATGCAGTATGAAACAATAAGGTTGATAGGAACAACTCATAAGGTTATTTGCCATCAATGAATATTATTCACCTATTTTCAGGAAAAGTTTCTAGTCTTTGAGGTCTCAGTTTAATGCTATTAACAGAGTGATACAGCAGGATTTTAGAGTTAAGATGGAAAGTTCTTGATGTTTTTATAAACCATAATAAGTATTTTGTGTATTGTAATACTATTTGACTTGCAGAGTCAGCAGTATTTTGTGTATTTTAATGCTATTTGACATGCAGAGTCAGCAGTATTTTGTATATTGTAATACTATTTGACATGCAGAGCCAGGAGTCTTTTTTGTATTGTGATACTATTTGACTTGAAGAGCCAGGAGCTTTTTGTGTATTTTAATACTATTTCACATGCAGAGCCAGGAGTATTTTGTGTATTGTAACATTATTTGACTTGTAAGTCAGGAAAATACCAATTGATGATGAACTTATTTTGCCAGTATAATATTTTACCTCTGAGTCACTTCTTCCATTTCCTAATTACTTTTTCCTATTTACATAGAGGGAAAAATCTTTCTCTTGAAATTTTGAGTCCAGCTTGACCCGTTTTGGTCATTCAAAATGTTGGTGGTAAGGTGATGACATTATTTTCAAGTAAGACAGTATTTCCATCTAAAAATTCCATGGTTTGTTATAGACTGAGCGACTTCTGCAGAGTGGTTTGCTAAAGAAATCCGATCTGGTCAGGCTTAATGCAGTTCAAAGGTCCAATGAGGTAAAGTAGGTTTGTGTGTCCTGTTCAATATGTTACAAGTATCACAACTTACAAATTATTAAAAGAAATATTATATTGATTCCTGAATGAACAAACACAGATTATTATTTGCTTTATTTATGCATGCATAAACATGTATGTTGTAAATGTAAATGTACCTTTCAATGCTATTTTATCTGTTACTGTTATTGTTGTCATTTCTGTCAATGGGCCATTGGGATTATAGAACTAAGTGAATAAATTGATTATTGGTTAGATAAAACTTTCCAGATTTTGATCTTTATTACAGATTCAACATTTATAATTTTCCACTGCAGTCATTGTTTTAACCAAACAGAATTGGCCATTAGTAGGTTTGGTTACATCCAGTTTTTAAATATGAATGTTTTTGTTTCAGATAGAAATATGATATCATGGATAAAGTTAGAAATAATTGCTGAATGATGGCTTTGGTCAGACTAATATGTAGATTGATAAATAGATCAGAAGAAAAAGATTAACAGGAAGTTCCTTCAATGGCACCAGTAGGGTGCATAAAAAAGAACCAAGAAAATAAAAATAAAAGATGATTACTATAGATTTTAAAGTGACTGCATGAAGCCCACCCTAAATGTACTGAATAGAGTGTGCTCATTTCCAAATATAAAAAAGATGCTCAATTTCACAGACTGACAGAAATGTCTTACTGATTTTGATTGACTTTCAGCACAGATTGAGAACACATAGTTATGATCATTGATAGACTGCGTAAGATAAAATCTTAAGCATAAACACTGCATTTATTTCCAAAGTAGCATACATGGAGGATAAAAAGTAGATTCTGTTATGTATATCTCTGTTGTGTGTTTAATATTTCTCCATGATTATAGATTGTACGGGTCATTTGTAAGCAAGATATGACATAGCTTTTGTCCAGGATTGTAGATTATATTTTAAAATAATGATCATTTGTAAACAACATGTTTACTTGGATTTTAGTTAAGAACATTGGTTTTCTCCTTGGATATTCTTTGGACTACCTGATTTCTGTCAGTTTGGTTGCTAAAATTTAGGCAAACAGACCTGACCTTTTTTATGAATTTGATGAAAATTTCCATTTAAAATGATGCACATTCTGGTCATCATATTGTGTATTAGTTTTTGTATATGGTTGTTTACATAAGACATTATTCATTAATGTATAAACATCTGTCAAATGGAATCACTTTTGGTTGTGTTCAGTTATAATTTCCGAGAAATAATTTTTTCAAATTATTCATTGTACTTACAAAGTGCTTTTTGACATTTTGGACTAAAATATATTTTGGGATTATTGTGAATTCATTTAAAGACATTCAGGATTATATTGTGACACATCAAGACTCTTGGCACATCAGCAGTTTCAAGGCTATTGGTATATCAGCACATTCAAGATTGGTATTCATTTGGAACACAACTAGAATTCATTTGGAACACTCTGTGCTTTTGGACTTGTGATGAAACTGTTAGCATTGTGTTGGATTTAATTTGCAACACTGTAAGTTCCTTTTAAATATTCAAATTGTAAGTTATTTAATGAAATCTTTTATTTTGCTAATCTTGTTGGTTTTGCTTCATTCTGTTACTTAGTTTAATAGCATGTAGTCAGAACAATTCAAATGTCCAAAATGAAATCTGGAGGGGAATGGTTAGTCAGGTATGAGAAATTCAAATCCCAGTATATAAAGCTTTCAACAGAGGAGGCTAATAATGATCACAGGTACTTGACCATGGATTTATTAATTGCTTCAATAAATTTTCAGTTATCCAGCATTATATATGTTGAAAGCATGGGTTGCTTCACTTCCATTATCCATTAAAATAACTGTGTCCATAACAGTGGACAAAATGGTAGAAATTTTGCTGTATTCTTGACTCTGCAATGACTGATGTAAAGCATATAATATTTGTATCGTGAATATTTATTGCAGAAATTAATTAATCCACAACCTTAGTGCCATTGATAATGATATGCCCTTGAACTTTTTGAATATGCACGAAACAGGTAGGATAGATTTGTGACCATTGCTCTTTTTTCTAAATGACTCCACTTTTGTAGTGGTAGGAAATGAAATATATTTCTTTTCTGGAATGAAAATTGGATTTGGTCAGACAGATATGCAGATGAATGGATAGGAACTGAAGAATCACTATATCAATAGATGGACATATTTTGTGATAGACAATGATTGATGAACGATATAATTTACAAAGTACATTTTATTTCACACAGAACATCCCTGAGATCCTGAAGCCATACTGCTCTACTAGTGAGGACCTGGACATCACATTACATTACAAGATTCTTGTTTGTACCTGTGTGACAGCTGGAGCACTCTTTAGCCATGGAATACGGGCAGGACACTTCTCACATGTCTTCATTGATGAGGTAGGACAGAAGATATAAAAACAGCATCTTTTTTTCATATGTTAAATTATAGAAAAACATTGTGTTCACTTTGTTGGTAAGAGTGTCAGCATCAGTGTTTTCATCACTCAGAGTTGAATTTTCATGTTAACTTCTTTAACACAGAATTTGTATGCCTCCACTACATCTGTGGAGGGGGTATATATTGTTACCCATGACCATCCATTCTTTCAAATCATGTGACATCCATCTCAGATTTCATTTTTGCTTAGTAACTTTTGAAGGACTTAATTTTTAATCGGATCAATAAACATCTAAATATGAAAACATCTAGTGTGCGTTGTTGTGCCATGAAATAAAGTGAAACTTTTCTATAAAGGACACTCATGGGTCCCAAAATTGTTAACTTTATCTACAGGTGTCCTTTGTTAAGAGGTTAAATTTGTAAGTAAAACTAGTCAAATTGGCTCATCAGATGGTGTCTTTTATGAATAGGTGTTCTTTTAATAGAGGTTCCATTAAGATATGTTTTGCAGTTCATCTTCAATTCATAAAACAATTGCATGATTTTAACTCATGTACTTTTGGGCTCAGTTATGTTGAATTTTAAACAGTTTTCCAGTACTAGTATGTAATATTCTGTAACTTCCAGGCAGGTCAATCAACAGAACCTGAATGTATGATCTCAGCAGGTCTGGTTGCCAACACAGATGGTCAGGTAAAGATTATGAAGCCACAGTATTTATGATTATGCTTAAATACTACTGCTTTGTCAGTGTGCATGTATGTATATTGGGTTTAATGGCACAAAAGCACAATCCATGCTGCATAGTGTCGAGTGAAAATTATGATGTAAAAATTTAAAGGTAAATGATTGTTAGATAAACTGTTTAAGTTAAAAAAAAATGCACTTTCACAAGACAAAAGACAATAGATATGATGTTAAAATTCATATGAAAGTATATAAAGTACAGAAAGATACATATAGCAGTACCATGCAGAAACTCACAGACCATAAATTAGTAACTTTTGCAGCTTTCATTTTTTGCAGTTCTCTGTTTGTTTGTTTGTTTGTTCTGTTACGTGTAGGCTCATACAAAAATATCAGGAGAAAGGAGTGCAGTTCTCTATTTGTTTGTTTGTTTGTTCTGTTACGTGTAGGCTCATACAAAAATATCAGGAGAAAAGAGTGAAGTCAACAAGCTTTGTATATTTTAACAAAATAATTTATTTCCCTAGAAAACAATGTAAAAATTGGAAATAGGACTTACGGTTTGTGAATGTAATCCAGAATTTAATCCTAAGATTGTAAAATACAAGTCCTATCACTAAACAGTTCTAACAGAATCCTGGTTCGAATCTTGATGAAATTCCAATATGGAGGCGATGACGTCAGATGAGACCATTGTACTGATGGTAACAGATCCTTGATTGAATCACAGTTTATGTTTCTGTATAACTCCAGAATAAATTTCCACTGAATTTCTTTCTCCCAGAATTGTTTATAAAAAAAAGTACACTTGTTTAGTTTCCTAGAGAATAAATTATTAAATTCCAAAACCAAAAGAACTTCAAACTGGCAACAACAATTAGAAACCTCTTGAGCCCTCAAGGTTTAAAATACAACTGAATAAATTTAATACCAATTGGCTGTTTTAAGCCTCGATTTTAGGTCACATGGTACTCCATGTGATGGGCTGTGTGATTTACTAATTTGAACATTGCAATAAAATAAAATGCCATTTGTCACGTATGCAAGAATAACCCTATCTAAGTACCAAATTCTTACACTGAAAATGTATAAAATAGAAAGGCTGTTTACAATCCAGTTAACACGTGGGCCGAAATGACCTTGGAAATAGCCAATCATTAACACTCAATGTTTACAAATCTATGAACCAGGGTGAACTAAAAATAGTGCTAATGTAACACCTTTTGCATTCTATACAAACAGAATTTACTTAAAAAAATATCGAATCCTGTAAAAATAATCATTTCAATAAAATATAATGAAACAAAATTAAAATAAAAAAAGGATTTTAAAACTAACACACAAGCAATTTAATTACATATACGTAACAGTTCATTCATTCATTCATTCATTCATTCATTCATTCATTTATTCATTCATTCATTCCCCTCCCCATTCCAAATGATATTGAATGCTGTCTACTCATTGTTACCAAGAATAGTTTGTATTTCTATTAATAAGTCACATACTATATTTAGTTTTCTTGCTTTTTGATCTTGAAAGGCCAGTCAGTATATCTAGTGGGACATATGTCTTGTTCAAAGCTCAATAGGAAATATGACTTCAGAGTAGTTAGCTCCCCTGACATATTTTGAAAGCATTTGTGTAGTTCTTCAAACTGTACACAATAATTTCAATAGAAATTGCTCATCAAAGGTAACTGCTGTAATATTTTTGACAAAATATTTTAATCAGTTTTCTGTCATTAGCTAAAGACTAGAAAACACTTGACACATTTATAACTAAGACTACATGAATGTAGAGAGAAATTGGTAGTTGCCGATGATATAAAAAGGAACACAATTATTAGTAAGTTACATTCATTCTTTGGATCCTATTTTAACATATTATTATTTGAACCTGCCCAAGCCATCAGGATTTTGAAATCTGTCACGGGTTTTGAAAAAGTATGCTACTTCATATTCTTAATTTTGGAAGAATGAAATTTAGTTTCCTAAGTGATTAATAATTTTCAGTTGTTGCATTCAGAGAGCAGTAACAAGTGAAAATTAGACAAGTGCAAAAATTGCTGGTTATACAGTATGACATAAAAATTTAAGTACATAAAATAAGCATGAACAGTCAGTGCAAAGTTAATCATAGTTTTAGAAATAAATTAACCTACAATTGATTGCAGATACTATAATAATAATAATAATAATAATAATAATAATAATAATAATAATTACAACCAATTCTTAGGATCTCAAGAAACAAGTTAGGAGTGCATTTTCTATTATAGATATATTATTTAAAGTATATGATACAAGAAGGGAGACAACTAAACAGGCACCTATACATGTAGCAAGAAAGATAATAAATACCAGTTGAGACAGACAGATACATAGATCTATATTTAAATGTGTACTAGCCACCAACTGACCTGTCTGTCAATCTACAAAAAAATATGCATGAAATCAACAGTGGATAGCTATAAAACCAACAGGCAGATAGATGTAGATGCATATCTAGGTTGATCAATAGATGATATTTACTATTAACTTGCATTCTAAGATGCTGCTAATAGCATATTACTATTTCAGATTGTACTGGCAGGTGATCCATATCAGCTGGGTCCTGTATTGCGATCCAGTTGTGCGTTGACTTACGGACTAAATTTGTCCTGGTTAGAGAGGTTGATAAATCTGCCGCTGTACGAGCGCAATGAAATGTTTGCCAACCATGGTTCTTATGACCCACTTCTGGTAAGCCAGGGATTTAGCAAAGCCCAGCCAATACTCTTTATTTTATGCACCAAAGAAGACTAGTAATATGTACCTCTGGAGCAAGTCTGTTAAATATTTTCATCTCTAACTTTAGCCGATTTGATTATGCTGAGACAAGGAGTAAGGTGACACATGGAAGAACACCAGTATATAACAATCAATTAATACATTGTTGATTGAAAAGTGATTACAGAGTCCTCAGTTGTTGCAGTATACTTCTTTTTTTAAGCAGTGTAAAGTATTGAGTGATGAAATTTGAGGAGATGATGCATTCTTTTGGTGGTACACTATTAAAACAAATGGAATCCCAGGTGGTACACTATTAACACAAATGGATTTCCAGGTGGTACACTATTAGCACAAATGGAATTCCAGGTGGTACACTATTAACACAAATGGAGCTTTAGGTAACAAACAGCGTCCAGGCTGTAAGTACTTTATACTGTCCATGAATGGCATGGTCATCTTCAGCTATTTTATAGGTCAAGATGTAGTATTTATTAATATATGTTAGGTCTTGCATGAACAAGTTGGTTTGGCATTTGGCTGATGAGTTTGCAAGTCTTGCATGAACAAGTTGGTTTGGCATTTGGCTGATGAACTTGAAAGTATTGCATAAACAAGTTGGTTTGGCATTTGGCTGATGAGCTTTCCAGTCTTATATGGGGTTGTTCACATATGACATCACACAGTGGAGGGAGGGGGTCAAAAGTGTGTGACGAGGGGGGAGGGGTGTTTGAAGAAATATGACATCACAATAAATATGAGTGTGGAACGCTTCTTCCAAAAATAATGTCAGAACAAAAAAGATTTTGTGACCTCTATCCTCAGTCCATTTTTATCCGCAATAGATAGCAACTCTCGTGGATGACTTATATTAATATTGTTATCTCAGATGAAATATTGGGTAACTGTTATAACCTTTAACTGGTTTAAACTGTTGTTTTTTTAATTATGTAATTTTTTAAAAAATATAATGTAATGCACACTTTAAAAGCAAAATGTAGACTAAATAAACTGCAGTCCTACTGGTGATTAAACTTAGATTTTAGAAAAGTAAAACAATAGACTAACAAGTTATAACCATCCTGACAAGAGTCCGACGAGATCAAAGATACATGAGTTTAGCAAGTTGAAAGATGGTATTCGGTCTGCAGTGAATGTTTAATCTTTTAATATTACTTATGTGAAAAAACAACAAATGTAATTAGTTGAGTAGCGCCAAGGTTGGGCCCTGTGTTGTGCTGGGATGCTACACATTAAAGGGAATAAATATATCAAATGTTAGCTTTTGTTTTCTATCTTTTTTTTGTTCTTTTTACTGAAAACATTTTGTTCACACCACTCAAGTGGTAGATTATAAACGGTCCTACTAAAAAGTGATATTACAAAATACTGAATACAAATAATAAAGCATTCTTACCATTTCTTCCTCTTGGAACTCTTGATTATATTACATCCTCCATGTCTTCAATTAAAAAACTGTAAGTATTCTTATAAAAAGGTCACAAAACTATTCAGACAATGTATTTGGAGTGCCTGTCAATCAAACACATCACAGCAACAGTCAGATAATCTTATTTTGGTACAAAATATAGACCTACAATCTATTATGCCCAATGCAATATAGAAATCCCATATTTAAAGCTAGCTTTCAAACACAGGGAACTGAAATAGGGGCATTATAATGGGACAGTTAGATGGGAGTCTAAAAGCAGTTATATTTGACATGAGTGAAATTCATGCTGATAACAAGGTGATGACAGATAAAGCAAACACTGGCAGGCAAGCATCAGAATCTAGAGATATTCAGACCTGGGGCCTGTCTTAGGAGTAACTAGTAACATTTATGCTATTGAAACTATACAATGTAAGGTGTCCAGTGTTACATTAGTTTTCATTTTCATGACTTTTCGGCAGCCATAACAATGGATAAAAATAAATTATATCAGTCTTTATTTAACGCTTATGTGCTAGCATATCCTACAAAAACCAAAAAGATATGCCAAGATGAACTTATTATAAATTGGAATAGTATCAAGAATGACACAGATTTGGCTGAAAAAGTTAACCATATGTTGCAAGAGCTCAAGGTGATCTCTGTTACGAAAAAAAGGTCACTTCTTAACTTTTGGACAAGACAAGCACCATCATTTTCAAAAAAGTTTCTACTCAGGATAATTTAGAGTCCAGTGAACAACCAACTGATGTCTTGAATATCATTACTTCTGAAACATTGCCTCCTACAAGCCATTTGGCTACTCCGAGAAATGCTACTGTTAAATTACATTTGAAGTCTCCAATTGATGTCATAAATTCTGACCTCATTGGTTTGTATAATCGGCAGAAACAAGAACTACTTTCAAATGAGCAGAACTTAGAGTTAAAAGATAAACAAAAAAGAAAAACTGAGTTGGAAAAGAAACTAAAGAGGAAGGTTGAGGATCAAAAAAAGATCCCAGAAAGCAAGGGATTTGAAAAAATCAAAAGTGGATGCTTTTTGGAAGATAATCCTGAACTGTGCACAAAACTGAATATCAGGGCCAGATGTGGTCAACCAAAAATCGAAGAGGAACAACCATTGCTTTTGCAAGCTATGCTGGATATCACAATGCATGCTTCAGCTTCTCATGAAAAAAGACCGTTTGAAGATCAAAACCTAAGATCAATTAACAGAGCATTAAAAAAGATGGCTTCATTGTAAGTTGAAGTGGACTTTACCTTTGTCTACTTCCTAAGCATAGTTCGTCGTCAGAAGGTAAGCGTCATGTAACCAGTAAAGTTAATTAGAGCGCAAAATGATTACCACACTAAACATATTGATGGCCAGTTTTGCACAGCTACAATAAGACATTTGGAAGAAGTCTTCCATGCTTGGACCAGATGAGGTTTGTTTTATCAGCCAGGATGATAAATGTCACGTCCCAATTGGTCTGGTCGCTGCCAATAAGCAGAGTCCACTGCTAATGCACGTTGATTATAAAGTAAGCCTTCCTGACCATGACTGGGTAGTTGCTGCCCGGCACAAGCTTATACCCTCGGTGTATGCCGGCATTGAGATCCATCGCAACGGTCTTGGAAACAGAGACGCTGTTGGCTTTTCTGGCCCAACGTTTATAGCCATCCAATCTGGAAAACACCCCGCATCAACAGCACTCAGCCATGGATTTGACTTTGAAAAGTTCTTGTGTCTGACAGAGTTCGATGCCATAACCAGGACTGGTATTGATAAATTGGTCAAGCTGATTCTCGTGTTTACTGTTGATGTTGGGCAGGATGAAAACCCATGGTATCAAAAAGTCATTAAGATTGCCATCCACCATTTCTTGAAACATGATCTTGACTCTGTCTTGGTTGCAACAAATGCTCTGGGATGAAGTGCTTTTAACAGAGTGGAGAGAAGGATGGTGCCACTGAGCAGGGAACTGAGTGGATTAATATTACTTCATGACAACTATGGCAGCCATTTAGACGAACGAGGTAAGACAATTTTGACATTGAGCTAGAGAAGAAAATCTTTGAATTTAGGAGAAAAACATTGGACAAAATATGGTCACAGTTGACTGTAGACAATTACCGAACCATTGCTGAGTATGTGGATCCATTAAATTCAGAGCTCATGGAACAAGATATGTTGTGTAGAGATCAAAACTGGTGTGACACCCATGTCCGCTCAAGCCAATACCTTCTTCAGATTGTGAAGTGTGATGACAACATGTGCTGTTCGAAAGCACAAAGCTCATACTTCAGCATGATAAAAGACAGATTTCTTCCTCCTCCTTTACCCCTTGTTCAAACATGTGAAGGGCTTAAAGTTCCAGAATGAGCAACAGATGGAGCCTTGCACAAATTTCCATCCCTATTTGCAACTCAGAGTCTCAAAATGGAAGACATTCTACCTCGGTCAGCAAACACATTTCGGACAATTCCCTACGATCTTTATTGCCCTTCACTTCAATCTGTGCTGAATGAGAGAATTTGCAAGATATGCCACTTGTACTTCAGCTCTCTGGTCATGTTGCGCAGTCACTCAGTCCTTCACAAACAAATAGCAGTTCCATTGAAGCGCATCAGACAAATGAGAGTCACTGCTAGAAGGCAACATGAAATAATGGTCATACTAGCAATTGCAGAGAATGAAGAAAGTGTGGATTGGATTGACAAGGAGGAGCTTGATTTGGAGGGAATATCCCTTCCAATAAATGATGTTAATCTAGAAACAAATGGATTTCTTGTTCATTCAGTGGAGGAGCATCTTACTTTGCCTTGGGATAATGATAACTATGAAGAGAAATAATTAATTTACAAATACTTCAGATTTTAAACCCTTAGAATTTTTGTGGATTTCTTGAAACTTTAATGTTAGTAAGAACTGAAGTGATTTATGTGTTTAATGTACATTTCATTTTGTTTTTTGTTTAAAATTAATTAAAATTTTTAAAAATAATTTTATAGAAGTTTTAACTAGCTAAGCAGTCCTTGTAAAAGCCTGATTAATTAAACACTATTTTACATAAAAGATTGTTGTTTTGTATCTATAGTTAACTGATTTACATTACATTTACTTTTCAGTATTACAAAAAGTTGCAGGAAAAAAGGGGTGGGTATGAGATTTGTGACATCACATAGAGGGGGTCTGGGTTTTTGTGACGAAGTGTGACGAGGGGGTTTGTGTAAAAAGAAGGGAAAAAAAATTGTAACGTCATATGCGGACAACCCCCATGAACAAGTTGATTTTGCATAGACAAGTTGTTTGGTACTTGGCTGATGAACTTGCAAGTCAGCTACACCAAACAGATATTAGATAGTGCCATAATCTGTTTATTAGGTACTGGATATACTCGCTTATAAGTCAAGTCCATTTGCAAGCAACATAGACCCTGATTTGTAGTTTCATAATGTGCTTGCTGGCCTGTGTTGCATCAGGGTCTTTGTTGATTGTTTTACTGATTACTCCTTACAAACTGCAACGATCCTGATGTACCAGCTCATTATGCAATTGCAGGTCTGGGTCTGTGCATTTTCTTATTTATAATTATTATCAGTTGCTGACCTCCAGACATGTACCAAAAATACAATTATTACAATAAAATTGCTCTTTTGTTTTCCTCACTAAACTTCATTCATAATTTCATTGATGATGTCATTAAATACATCTGACAAATTCATGTATGTTTTGAAAGTCGGGTAATGTTATAAGGTACATAGTTGAATCACATAATTTTTTCATAATGTGTGTACTTGACATCTACCAATTGACAATGAAAAACTACTGTTTAGTTACCTCATAAGTCGACTCTGTGGAACAAAATTAAAATATCTAATGAAGTAATGTTTGTAAAGTTAATCATCTTATTAGTTATCCAGCTCTCAGTTTTTAATCACAGTGATTCAGTAGTTAGTGGTCCAGACTAGTAACCATGAATTCAGATCCTACAATCTGATCATCTGAGGTGTGTGTACTGTGGTGTATCACTAGGCAAGACACTTCAGTTATATTGCATTGGCTCTAAATAACCAGGTGTTTCTGTGTTGTAACACCACACCAAACCAACCTAAAGGCTTTCCAACTTCAATACTGTTTTTGTTTATGTGAATGATCTATTGAAAGCCATTGAGAATCAAGCTTGTTTAGGGGACACTTAGCTTCAGACGATAAGAAGAGAGTCACAGTTGCTCAGTTGTTAGAGTGTTGGAATAGCAATCCAAAGGTCATGGGTTTGGTACCTATCAGGACAGCTTGAGTCCAATCCCCTGTCCTTTGGATGGGCATATATAACACGTTAAAAAGTAAGCCATTAAATGCCAACAATCCATTAGGTAATAGGGATCGTTTTCAGTTTGTAGTTCGCCTGACAAATAGTTTATAGGATTAGCTGGGATATAGTTTATATGATAGTGTTGTGCAAACCTTGTTATGCATGTTGTAAGCATGAGAATTCATTCATACGACAAATGTCAGATGCAAACAGAGCAGTGCCTATTTTTCCCCACCACCAAATTACCTGTTGGCTGATTCAATATATTATACCCTCACCATATTCTCTTGTGACTGATTCACCAACTGTATTTTTCCTCCATATTATTTGGCTACTGACACCATATTGTCTAGTGACTCATTCCCAACAGGGTCTGTAGAGGAGACATACAGTATTGGCCATGAGATGCATGTCGGAGCCATGTCACATCCTATCTATCCATCACAAATTTTGTTTCTGCTCCTAAACTTTTTAATGACCTCACAAATTAAAACAAATTTGTCGTAGGCTTTATATCACGAGGACCTAGCTAAAAGTTGATTTGTATCAAAATTTGACCCAGTCATTGCTCCTGTTTGACTTAAAACTTTGCCCTTGCTTATCGAACCAAGCTTTCTTAAACTGTAAAACATTGGCTGGGGCATCCATGTCATAAAGGCAAAATTCTAGTTTCTATTATATATTCTTTTCCTTTTTTTAAGGTTACAAAGTTGGTTGACAACTATCGGTCTCACAGTGCCATCCTGAGTTTACCATCACAACTTTTCTACCATGATGAGCTGATAGTACAAGCAGACAGACAACTGACACACACATTTGTAGGCTGGAAGGAGCTACCCAACCCAAATGTTCCTGTTATTTTCCATGGTGTCAGAGTGGGTATTTTGTTAAATTTTAAAATGATAAAATTATCTCTCATCTGGTTTATGACAAGTTCTCACAGCTAATACTGTGTTACTGATATAGGATGTTAGATTTCATCAGAAAATGTTCTAAAGGTGAATGGCTTAATTAATTACCCTTTGAATTTCATGAATATAAGAGGTCTATATGTGCTGATGCATGGTTTTATTCATACTTAACTACAAATATATATATATATATATATATATATATATATATATATATATATATATATGCAGAGATCTATATATTAAATCTACATCTACAATAACAAATTTCCCTATTAAATACATTCTGCAATGACAATAAATTTAAGAAAATTAACACTGTAACCTCTCAAAATACAGCCCTTCTGAAAAGATAAAAATTTAATTTTTTCTGTCTATATAACATGTGGACAAAGGGAAAAAACTCTTACATATTACCTCCCTATACAACACATCAACAGGATTTTTACAGATTTGAGCTTTTGCTCATTACAGTCAACATCATACAACTTGGCCTCTCCAAATCCATGGATATCTTGGTTATTTTTACCTATCCATCTAGAAAGTTGATTTACAATTGTGTACGAGTATTAATATATTTGCTTTATGTTCCTATCATTATTTTTTATTGATATTTGTATGTATTTCTTGCAGTTGTGGACTTCATTATTCAAATGGTATCACTGGTTAATATTGTTGGTTGGTTGTTCATATATGTTGGTTATATTTTTTGTCTTGTTTAAGTAACAAGTGATTACTGTTAAGGGGTGAAACGATTAATCAATATATTGATGTATTGATACCTTTTCAGTAGTGTTCCCATATTGATACAAGAGGTGGAGAATCAATACTAAATTATACTTACCTGTACATGTTACTTTAATCTTCATCAGTGTTGAATGAGTATTAGTTGTTGGCCTTTTCTATTCTTGAAATTGAGAATTCATCTAACATGGCTGTGGGAAGTATATGCGCTCATTTCTCTGAGTCTAAAACAAAGCAAAATATTATATTGACAATACTCACTTGCCTTCTACAAATTAACACAAAAGGTGATTAACTCCCGTAGCTTAAAATCTGCCCACCTCCCCTCACCCGCAGACACTTCTGTGGTAATTATTTTATCCTGTCAGCATGTTCTGACTACTGATAACATGTATGAACGTAAAGGAGACATTCCAGACCCGTTCCTCATATGTGATTTAAATACTTGACTGATCGTTTACTAAGCAAATTTATGTGAAGTTTTTCTGCTGCTTCATATCTTGTCTGCTTGAAATGAATTTGAAGGGTACAATGCCATTGTGGGACACAGTGAAATATGTTACATTCAGTTCTGATTGGTGATTATTTTTGGTTCAAGTCCAGAGTAAAATAATAACCACCAATCAGAACTAACTATAGCTTACTCACTGCATGACACACCGGAAGAATTGCATTAAAATTTGGTCAAAATATGTACAGAGCAGCAGATATTTAAATATTTAAATAGTACATGGGGAATATTCCACTCTGGTGGCCCAAGTGGTTAGAGCACCTGTCATGGATGTGGGAGGATGCGGGTCGAACCCCAGCCAAGTCATACCAGACTTATAAAAATGGTACTAGCAGCTGCCTCACTTGGCAGTTCATAGTGATGTTCAGCACTGGGTCATGATGCTGCAGACGTAGCAAGCATCATGTCCTACCCAGTCATATTATCCTGACACCAGGGCCACCAGTCTTGATAAGAATCTCTTAATGCTGAGTGCCAAGCAAATCAGCTGCTAGTACCATTTTTATAAGTCTTTGATATGACTCAGCAGGGGTTCGAACCTGTGACCTCCCACATCCGAGGACACTTTACCACTTAGGCCACTGGAGTGGTCCATTGAACAATGCCCAAGGAAGACAACCCCCCCTGTAAATGTGGGGACAACTTCAGTTAGTTTGTATACTCACCATGTAGCATATGGAGTACAGCTTGAAATTAACTGCAAAAGAAATTTTGCCAATCTCTGAGTGCCCACCACTGCCATGTATGAGCCAAGCCAGTATGGTTAGGGTTTCAGTAGACTTGGAAGATATGGATGAACATCCCTCTTTCTTTCTACTGCTGCAGTTGGTTAAGATCAGAGATATCTCCCATTATCTGTCTGATATGATGTTGGACCCAGGGAACTCAAAGGATCTCTTTTCAGAATGCCAGCTACCATTGCTGTTCTTGCCACAATGATAATGCACATAGTTGGACACATACTGCACAGAGTTACTGACCTCAGATAAAAACATTGTGGTGGTTAACATGGTGACTGTACAGTTTTACTGTTTTATAAGGTGGATTGATATATTTTCTATGCCACCTCCAGGTTAATGTGGAATATGCTCTGCATCTTTTCTTGAGCTAGTGTCACTGCAATTTTTTGTGTGCTCAAAAGATAGGCAGTTGATCTTGTGAGATGAGACACTTGTCTCCACTCACTGTCACTATGTTCAGCAGTGTTTGAGAATATCTGATGGCAGACAGCACAAGAACTGCCTCTCCAGATTGCCTTGCTGCCTGCACCAGCATTTAGGCCTAATCTGTCTCAGCTACAATGGGAAGACGTTGGGAAAAGGAGAACAGGTCAGATACTTCCCAAATTCTGGTCACATGTGGACAGTATGCTTGTGAGCACCAGAATCCTTTTTTTTTTGGCAAACTTAAATCGACTCATTTGCACATTTACTCATATAGACATGTTTTGGATTTAATTTATCCAGCCGCCTTCTCATTTTCATGTATCCCTTCCATCCAGGCTTGTACTTGTGCCCAAAGTAAATGGAAACTCATGCCAGTCATAGACCTCAGCTGGTTAAAACCAGTACAAAGGTCACAGTAAGTCTGGCTTTCCATCAACAAGAATGATTTAGCTATCAGTCTAGATCCAACCAACACATTTTACTCATCCCAATCATGCAAGTTCTTCAATTTGTCTTCTGAGGAACAATACCAAATTCATGCTCTTTCACTCGGTCTCAAGATGAGTCCTTGGGCGTCCACATTGACCATCAACTGTGTCATCATTCTGTTTAAGTCAACCATATTAGTAGCAGTTGTAACATGTTTGGATGACTTCCTTCTAAATCACATGGTAAGCTCTTCTTTGGAGAGGACAGGAACAGTGTTCTTTCATGTATCTCTCAATTGGGTTTTTTAAGTGATTGGGATAAATCAGATCTTACCCCAAATGCTTTGTCCATCCAGTATGGAATTTTACCAGTCTCAGCCTTATTTGACTTCCTACTTTGTGTATGGCTTGGATTATTGAGCTCTCATTGTCAACATTTGGTAGGGAGTGGATTTCAGCAAAAGAGGTTATGCAACTCTTCAGTTTGCTCAAGGCGGCAGCAGATTTGATTCTTATCAGTCACCATTTTGATGCTCCTTTCACAAATTGCCCTATTGACCCAATGTTGCCTCTTTTCTGATCACAAAGGTCACCACATTATGATTTCAACTGAGATGGAAGCGTTCATTTGTTGGGTGGACAATGTATGGTTTATTGCAGGATTCCTCTGTAGAGGCCCCAACCAGAGATAACTCTTTGTATGGATGCCAGCATGTATCAGTTGCCATGCTTCACTATGGTCAGCAGCAACTGGAATCAAGAGGAAACTTTTCTCTATATCAGCCCTTGGAAATTAAGGAATTTCATGTTTAGAAGGATCAACCTTGCATGAGATTAATTCTCACCCTGTCAGAAAATGCAGTGGTGGTATCTTATCCCAACAAACAGGAACGGGAGGATCTGGGCCTGCTACACTGGTTTACCTAGTTAAAAATCACAACACAGATCAGACACATTCCCAGCAGGCCTAATGACATAGGTGGCTCATTGTTGAGAAGGGGGCATACTCTTCATACAGAGTTGCCTGTTTATCAGTTGATCTTCAGTGGATTTGTGCACTCTGGGGCATCCAGTGATAGATGTTGTTGTTACCAGGTGGTACCATAGACTGTCCACCTTTGCTCTGAAGACTGGGAAAGTTGAGATAACCCTTCAGGCCCTGGCATCATGGCTGAAGTGCATAATTTGCTCAGCCTACTTGATGGTGTCACATTGGCAGATACACCATATGATTTGCAGCTCATGATATGAGAGCAATCTTTGTGAGCCTCATGTCTGAATGCGACGTTTTGATCCAAAACATTATAGAAGCTGTTGGCTGGCACACACAGTCAGCCTTCTCAAGATTATTTCATATATCCAGTGCTGCAGGGATGAGAATTGAATCTGGTGGATCAAGTGACTGCAGTCCAGATGACCACAGACCTAGTTGACATCAGCACATCCTCCATACAGGTACAGGTTTAGCATTTTCACTAGATTCGCCCAGATTTTTTCTTGGTAAGGAAAGGTCATTCTTTTCTTATGTATTGTTATCATGGTTTGTGTGACCATTGGCTGTGGTGTCCTTATATTAGGAGAGTGGTTTATCCTTTATGCACGAAATTCAGTTATTCTTGCCTCGAAATGTATCCATGGTAGAAGTTGAATGTTCGTGTATTTCTTCCTCTTATTACCAGTTCTCCTAATGTTTCTCTGAAAATGCTTACCTGATCACATTATCATTTAAGTGAATACCTGTTCACATTATTATTAAACCCTCCATCACCTCCCCACAGATGTGAGCACCCTTGTTGATGCATTGCTCAGCTAAAACTGATAAACATGTTGATGGGTAGCTACCTAGCAGTGGTAAAGGGAGATAATATGTAAGAGTGTCTTTCCTTTGTCTATGTGGTATTATAGAGAGGAAAGACAACTTTACAGGAAGTCTGAATTCAAGAGGTTGTGGAGTTTATTTTCCTAATGTTAATATAGTTGGGTAAGTATTATCAGAGACACATAATTTACAAAACTGTACACTTTTAGGAAGGTAAGCATCTATAGAGACATAGACTGTAATAGATTTAAAACAAGTTATGTTTCTTAGGGTGATGACATGCGAGAAGGAGACAGTCCATCTTGGTTCAATCCTGTGGAGACACTTCAGGTGGTTCGCTACCTTCAGACAGTTCTTCAGGATCCTAGTTTTAAAATTAGACCTGAGGACATTGGAGTTATCACCCCTTACAGAAAACAGGTAGGTCAATCTGGTTTCCTACAATACTGAATAACAAAATACACAGAAATATTCTGAAATTCTATATTTTTCTATATATTGGTAATGGAAAAATCCTGCAATGGTATTAACGAGGCATTTACTGCAAATTGTTTGGTACGAAATAAAGGAAATTTTCAGTTGTAACATTCAGTTCATGATAACAGGTTAAAAGCTTTTAAATGCTTTCAGAAAGAAAAAAAACTTATGTCTTTTAAAATACAAACATTCTTTGCAAAATTTCTGAGGGTTGTAAAAATATTCATTTGCTTTTCCAGCAACACCATAATGCTTCAATGCAGTAAGCATTTCCAATATTAAAATATACATTTGTTTACAAGTTAGCTTGAATGCCTTGCATGGTAATAGTAATAAATATTTTTATTAAAATAATATTAATTGGGTCAAAATGCATATTTGCTCATTGGGTTTTCAATCAAAGATTTTGTTCACCTGCTGCATGCATGTCAGATGAAGTATATGTTTTCTCAGTGTGGTATTATAGATTGTCCTGCATGACCCGTCTATATTGACCTTTCATCAGAATAGTTATTAGAGCCTGGTCAAAGTGATGAATACCATATATACTCTCTGACAAGTCAGATCCAACTGCAAACAACGTAGACCTTGATCTGCCATCCCCAATTGTGCCAGCAGATAAGTGTCCACGTTGTTCCTATCAAGCTGTATAGACCCAGATCTGCCAGTGCATTATGTGACAGCTGGGTCTATGCAGTTTGCTTTTGGACCCACGTATAAGCAAGTATATATAGTAGGTATAGTGGTGTAAATGCACTCTGCAAGGTTTTTTGAATGAAATGATTCTACCATGCTATGCCTACATGATTAACTCAATGCAAAACTTTTTTCTGGTGTGGACCAAGCTCCATATGAAAATTCCACTGGAAGCTCAAACTGATGAGTCATTCAGGTCAACCAGTTCAATTCTGGTTGACCTCTATCTTTGTTTTGTTTCTGCTGATATGTAAATAAGGGTTGACTACAAATTAATAATAAAGGATAAATTATTTTGCTGCTTTTTCCTTGTCAAACTTTCCTATATATTTGGCACATGATGAGCCAAAAATGTCAGAGAATACAAAGCTAACCCTGCTTTTACGTGTTTCATTATGTAGCATCTAGGAAAAAGTACAGTATTTAAATTTCAAAGTATTAGTGCCAAATCATCTTCACCAAAGTTGATATCCAAGTGTATTTTATTATTTTAGAAATAATCGGTTTTTATTTATGCCCACATAATCCAGACATCTATACCTTTCATTGACAATATGAGTGTCTTTTTGGTATAGTTTGTAGCGCACAATTGTTCAGTTTATTAATCCGTTTTATTTCTGTATTATAATTGATATTCAGAACCAGTTTTGACCAACTTTGGCTGAGAGCATCCAGTCATATTAGCTTCAAATATAGAAGCCATTACTAAAGATAAAAATAAGTTCTTAAAAGCAGCTTAAAAGAATTTTTACTGAATTTGACATTTGATATAAAGGGCTTTCAGTTTTATACCAATCCATCATTACATATGACCAGCATTCTAAAAAAAGAGGAAAATCTTTAATATTCTTCTTATAAACAGCTCAGAAGAATTTGACCATTTTTACAGCATCTACTCAAAAGGGCTTTAAGGTTTTACAAATGGTGCCAGTCAGCTATCAAATATCACTACCTTGGCTAACATTTTTTTAATAAAAAAAAGTTTAAAATTATTTCTTTTCAAAAAAGCACTAGGCAGAATTTGGCAGACTGTATCCTGTCATAAAGGGCATCCAAGTTTGTACAGGTGATGCTGATCTGACATTAAATACTGCCACCATTAATAAAAACATAAACAACTTTAATTGACTTATTCTCAAAAACTGCTCAAAGGTTTGACAGAGAGAATCCTGCAAAGGGATTTCATTTGTATATGATGCAGATCTGCCATAAACAACGGCAGCCATTAATAAAGATTTTTAAAAAAACTTTATATGGCTGGGTTTCTATGTTCAAAAAACACTCAGCAGAATTTGATCCAACTTCGATGGAAAGCCTCCATTTGTAAAAGGCCCTTCAGTGTTGGACAAGTGATGAATATATACTAACCCAGATTAAATGCATAAATGATCATACGTTTGACTGTTGTCAAGGAGACGGCCAGGTGAGCCATCTCATGTTTTTAAAATTTAAATTTTCAATCCTAAGTATAGATATGAAGTGCACAGGCTGTGATTTTGCATTTTTTAACTTTGGTTTTTAAATTTTTTAAAAATATTTTAAAAGATCTATTTCTCAGATTCAGTATTTATTATGGAAACTTTCAAACTCTTCCCTCCATTTTAAGTTCTTTATAGTTTTAGAACACAATTTTTGATCAGCACTGTATGATATATAGTCTGTATTGTGCTTATATTGTTAAACCCAATAACTTCATACACACTATCATGCTCTCATCAGAAATATAAATTTCTTTGACCTCAACCAGAAATCATTCATTTTTGTTTTTATTTATGAATAGAACTAGTCTATTGTATTATGGTATGTGCTTCTGAGAGAATTTTCTAACTAATTCCATGAGAGGCAAAAGTTTCACTAGTTTCAAGTTGCAATAAAATGCATGAATTAACCAGTTTTATTTGGTTATAAGACAGCATTGGATGTCCTTTTTATTTTGCTTTATTTAAAAAATTACTGCTCTCACAAGAGCAAGCTGGCTGGAAAATTGAACTGCCCTTGCTGTATTTGAGTATACCCCCAAAATATGACAAGATATTACGTTTTCATTTATTTTCATTGGTATTAGTTTTCATGGTTTTTTAAAAATCGACATTTTCATGGTACTTAAATTTACGGATTTGTCAAAGTGAAAGTTTTTATGGTTATTTAATTACATGGATTAACATATATGAATACCCAAAATAAAGAATAAAAACAACAAAGATATGCCAACAGCAAACAGTGGTCACTTGAATGGTTACAGCAGCACTACTGCCATTATGAGCATAAATCAAACAACTGTAAAGATCATTCCCTTACACCGGTTTTTTTCATCAGCAGCTGATGCCAAGTAGTTATTGAAACTTCCAAGTTACTTTGTTTTTTAAACACACACAAAGCTGTATAAAATGTCAAAATTATCTAATATATATGAGAGAAAAGAAGAATTCTTTATTATATACTTAAGTGCAAAATATTAGAGACTTATTGGTGAAATAATTTTCATATTTTTGGAATTCCTATATCTTTACATGTGAAAAATATATCCTTATATTTTCTTGCATGAAAATGTAAGATTTCCCATCATGCCATGCAGTGCTTGATTGTATGTGCTGACAAATGTTGTACCGGCAACAGTTAAAATGAGTACTTTGTGATCTAGAACAAACAGAAACTGCCTTACATATAAGACATGGAAATTAATCTTTGAAAAAGAAATTTGACCAGACACGATACATATCTCTCTGAATTTATTTCCCAAAACTTCCTTGACAAAAACAACAAACCCACTGTGGTGTATTGCTGAAACGGACTTGCATTGTTTTCAGATAGGGTCAAATAGTGTACAAAATGAAAAAATGTAATTTACTGCAACAGATTAGGTCAATCCAATCCAATGCTTCTGCTTTCTTAAGTCGTGTACATTTATATGATCAGTTTATGAAGAGAAGATGAATTTAAGAAATAGGGGTGAGAGTGAGTGTGTTGTGCCAACGACCGAGTTTAATCATCTAAGCTTTGTTTCTGGAGTAAGTATGGTATATAATAAAAATAAAATTTTCTTTTCCTATGTTAATACTGGATATTTTTCATCTTGTGATACCAAAAACGTTATATTTTAAATCATGGCTTTGCCAATCATTAAAATATGTTTTTGGTACCACACAATGAAATATATCTGGTATTAATATAGGAAAAGAAAATATCCTCTATTTATTCCATAGTATTCATTCTCAGAAGCAGTGATTGCACACCACAGTTGTCTTCTTTGCTTGACAGCGGTGCAATGTCCTAAATAATAATTTGTCACATTGTTCTACACACTGCTTCCATTCTTAATGTCACATAGAAAGACATTTTACATTTTCCACAAAACCATAAGTCTTAGACCTAATTTGCTAATAGAAGTGCTTCATTTTCTGACATTTTGGTTGCTTTCTAAAAACTTATTTGGGAGGATCACTTTGATTTTGTTTTGTAGGTGAAGCATATGTGGGACATTTCCAATGACATTGTTGTAATGGGCATAGACATCAATGCTACATTTTTATATTTAGCTCAGATTCTCCGACACTGTTTGCATAGCCATAAACTTGATGTGGAGGGTGCTGTGCATCACAGGCAGAAATAAGGTCACACTGACCGATATTTCATGTTCCGTTGATTTTGCTGCATATATGGAGTTTCTTAATGGCCCCTAATTTTTAATTACCATAATTCTTGTAATTTGTTCATACATGAAAAAATTATTACTTTCATAGTACAAAATATTAAATTAAAAAAAAAATTATTTAATTATTTTGGAATACCGAGTGTGCATGAAAAATAAAGAAACCAGATCCAAACAATGTCTACGTGACTAACAATACTCACCAACCTAATTGTAATAATTTTAAAAATACATGTACAATGTTGTCTTATTTTGCTCTCACCTCATGAGTCTAATTGAGTAGATAATAAAGTCCGGAAAAGACTTTTGCTTATTAGTAACTGTCAGTGTGAAGGAAAGAGAGATGAATCAATAATGTTCTGTTGGTGCATAAGATCATGTGTATTCAGAATATATTTCTTTGTAGCTGCAATGGTGTCCTATGTTGACAATGTGATTAAGCTGGTCAAAGTCACAGGGCTCATATTATTGCAGACAATTTACCTCTAAATGATACATATCCTTTTATTATTTATTGGTAAATTATAAAAAGTTATATAAGCCCTTGTTGTTGAAGTTATGTGCAACTTGTATTCTTACAGCAACATCAAAATCATTATCAAATTACAAAATAAATTAAAAAAACTTTAAAGAATTTTGTTGCATTTAACAATTGTGTGTGTGAGAGAGAGACAGACAGACAGAAAGATGGATATAACAATATTGTCAGTGTTAGATTGCATGTGTTCAGAGTAGTATATATTTGTAACTTTTGGAGAGAGAAAGAAAGAAAGATTATAAGGTGATTGTAATCATTATTGTTCAGTTACCTGATGATTATGGTTTCATTCATGTATAAGAAGACTAATATATTACATTGACATGTCTGATTAAAGAGTTCATTCTTGTTTTAATTACTATATCAATAGTCACAAGGACCACATGGTTATGCAGTGTTAATACATTCTAATTAAATAATACAGAGCTTTAGCTAGCTGATTCTAATCAAGGCCAAATTGAGGACACGATTCCCACAGACAAATTAGTCAGGCCATAAGTATGGAAAAGAGGATATACATTGGGAAATGAATAATGTATATGAGCTCTAAAAGTCTTTGCCCAAACAACAATAGATATGAGAAGGGTGTATTATAGAATAGTCTCAATAAACTGTTGAAAATTTGATAAGAAAACATTAAATGGCCTCAGCATTTTTGTTTTAAAGTGTGTATGCCAGTCAGGTACTTGTGACCTTGACATCCTTAGTAAAGAGTACTGATTAATCAGATTGTTTATGGAATGAAACCAAGAACTTTGTATTGAAGGTATCTCCAAGTAATAAGAAGTCCAAGATATAAGAATTAATTTCGGAGTCGATGACTTTCACATCTATAATAGAAAATGACCAGATTTTATATTTTATTTTTATATTACTACATGTGTAATGAAACCAAGACTACTTGATTAATCTTCATTTTGGCATGCACTGAGGTACAATATTTACTGGATAAACTTGTGTAAAAATGCTTATGGTGTTTTGTTACAGTGACCGATATTGTTTTAAATGCTTATGGTGTTTTGTCACAGTGACCGATATTGTTTAAGGATTATGTGCTGTAAAAGGTCATTGTTTGATTGCTAATGAACAGCAGTAAAGAGTGTAATGACAAAAAGAGATTATACCTGTCAGTCATTATATTTTTCACCAATAAAGACAACATTAGAAGGGCAGTTCAAAATATGAGAGATTGACAATTAACAAAAAATTGTACCCTTTCAAAATGAGAGGAGCAAAAGCCTTCTGCACAGTTATAATTTGGTAGGTATTTCATTATTTCTTAATCTCCAGTTTCATTATTTGATGCCTCATTTAAAACTTACTAGAAATTAGAACATATTTATACATTTTGTATGAGATTATATTAAACATGTACTTAGTAAAAACTAGATTGGTCATTTGATGTACTAAATATACACGGTTATTTTTTCAAAGTTGTGATTCTTTTATTTCTTAATCTCCTGTTTCATTATTTGATGCCTCTGTTAAAAGTAACACAAAGTTAACAAATATTTATGTTTTCATATGAGATTATGTCAAACATTTACTTAGCAAACAGTATATTAGTCATTTGATGTATCTAGATCAGGCATTTTCAAACTACAGCGCACAGGCCCATGACCATGTTTTATCTGCTTTTATATATTATAGGGTGTGGCTTTAAATATCACTTATCTGGCCCATGCCCTGGAAGAAGTTGCACATGCCTCATCTAGGTCATCCATAGGTATTTTTTAAGCCATCTGAAACATGAACTTCTTGATTCAGATGGTGATTGTTTTATTTCCTAATCGCCAGTTTCATTGTTCAGTGCCTCAGTTTTAAAAAACTTAACCAAAGTGAATCACCATTTAAAACATACACTTAACAAACATTGGCCATTGGACATATCTCAGTCATACATGGGTACATTTTATAAACCATTTTGAAATGTGAACTTCTCTTATTGTTTTAATTATATAACACATCAGAAAAATATGAGGTTAACAAATCATATAAATTATATAATTATAAATATACAAAAAACACAAAAGAACATCTTTTTTTCAAACATAAATTTTCTCAAAAGAACTTTTTTAGTAGAAAGATTTATAGGATTCGACGAAATATATGAAGTGCTATATAAAAATCATAGATTGAATTATGTATGTTTTTTGAAGATAAATGATGCATTTAAAATTAGAGGATATGGAAAATTACAAGACTTACGGTATTTCAAGATTCTAAGATCTCAAGAAAGAGGAGGCTTTATGCAAGGACCAGGGAATTTGTTCGGGTGGTGACAAGTATTTTATTTATTGATGTTTAAGTTAATGAGTGCCTTTGGCATTTCAATACCACTTGGTGTGTTTGCTACAGGGGCACCACTGTATATGTTTAAATGCATTTTATGATCTTTAGGTGGAGAAGATCCGGTTGCTGATAAACAAGCTGGGGATGGACATGATGAAGGTTGGATCTGTTGAGGAATTTCAGGGTCAGGAAAGACCTGTTATCATCATTTCAACCGTAGGTGTCCATCTACTTACTAGAGAATGTTAATGTCAGTTTCATTATTTTTACCCATTGTCTCTGTTTAGACTGCAGGTTTGAAATTGTTCTTGACTTGTGTTCACCCTTTCTGGCTTTATTACTTATGTGCCAAGAGCATGCTCAGCATGTGTTTACTAATGTCATTTATACTAACCTGAGTATTAACTCAGCTTAGAACAAGCTAAGAATGTGATGTAACATTGTTTTTTCATGCAGACTGCGGCTCTAAGTGATTTATTGTGTGATGTATGAGAACTTACAAAACAAGCAGTCAGTCAGTCAGTCAGCCAGCCAGATAGTAACTATATGTCTTGCCTAACACTATATTCACCAATCCCTAGTTAATTAGTGCCAGAATAATTCATGAACCGGTTTACACTGTGATTGGATCTGTGGATTCCTTTTTGGTTTATAATGTTGGCAACAAAATAATAAATAAATGGATGGTGACAAAAACAGTTTGGCAAAATTACAGTCATACTAAATAGCCAGTATCACACCTTTTTGTTTGTAAAATGTCAGATTGTCTTTCGATAATAATGGGGAATAAAAAGAGAAATACATGAACATATTAGCATATAACTGTTCATACTGACACAAGATGGCTTAGTCTCGTTTCTGATGACTAGGGTTTCAAGGATATTATGAACTCAGAAGGATAAAAATGTAGTTCCGATAAACTCAACTTAATCAGCGACTAATCTTGGTTTATTTTGACAACTGTTGATGACTAAAAAATGATCCTTTGAATTGATGAAACAAGCTAATTAACAGATTCATTGTCTCCAGTTATTTACAATACATGAAAGGTGGAAATATCACAGTAAAATCCAGGTGTATAGTCAGCCTTTTGTCGTGTTATCTAGGTGTATGTCAGCCTGTTCTCTTGTTATCCAGGTGTAACGTCAGCCTATTCTCTTGTTATCCAGGTGTATGGTCAGCCTGTTCTCTTGTGAAATAAAAATGTCATGGATAACTCTCTAGCTAATCTGTAAATTGTTTTTAAAAATTTTATTGACACATCTGAAAATAAGTTGTTACTTTTAGTAAAATTTATGTATTATTGTTTTCTTTAAATTCTTTTTTTTTTGTATCGGAGTGTAGTGTTTTTTTACTATGACTTTTGCATGCTAACTTTATTTATTACTTTAAACAACATGGAGTTTTTCATTTTAATCATTGTTTCGTGCTATGAAGAATAAGTTTATATGATATTTAAAATCAATATCTTGAGGAATAAAATAGTCCAAACATATTAATGGATTCAGCTTCAACGGTGTATAAGTGTAATTCTGGTTATGAAGCTTTAGTTCATTTGTTGTTCAAGATAGGGAACTTTATTGGATACACCATTTACATACTCGACTAGCTGGTAGGGATCAACCTATCTGTTCAAATGGGAGTCCAGGTATTTTTATCTTAGGTTGCATTATATCTTTGCTTGTTAATAAAAAAAGCACTTTTATGATAACATTCCAGAGTTCTCTTTTACAAATAAAGAATTCTGGCGTGGGTTTTTTTTTCTGTTTTTAAGATTGTGTATCATATGTGGCATAATCACTCACATGAATGTTTATTTTATGTGACACATTAAATATGGGGCATAACTGATTATATGAATGTTCATTTCATGTGACTCATTAAATATGGGGCATAACTGATTATATGAATGTTCATTTCATGTGACTCATTAAATATGGGGCATCACTGATTACATGAATGTGGATTTCATATGCCGGTCATTAAATATGTCACATCTGATCACATGAATGTGGATTTCATGTGCCAGTCATTAAATATGTGACATCTGATCACATGAATGTTCATTTCATGTGACAGTCATTAAATGTGATATCTGATCACTTGAATGTTCATTTCATGTGACAGTCATTAAATATGACACATCTGATCACATGAATGTTCATTTCATGTGACAGTTATTAAATATGTGACATCTGATCACATGAATGTTCATTTCTTGTGATATTAAATATGTGGCATAACTGATCACATTAGTTTTTTTTAATGAAATAAGTGGAATTTCATCAAATATATGGAATAATCTTAATCTCTCGCAAGTCTTGATGAGCAAACATGATCATCATGCATAAATTTAATGTCTAATATGAAATGAATGCATCTGTTATGTTTAATTGCCACATTAATCAAACTATTTCTGCTTAATAAACTGGAAGAAATATTTTTTTTACTTTAAAGTACAGCTTGATGCTACATCTTCACCATATTTGACTTGAAAATGTTACACATTTTTTTTATTCAATATGATGAGATATTTCATTGGGAGATACTAGAATTACACTGTAATAAAAAATCACTATTTCAGGTCTTTCTTAGATACAAACACAGCAAATCCTTCCTATTAGAAATTCCTTAACAAAATCAGTACCACACTGGACATCATAGAGTACTTGTACATAAAAAGAATACCTTTTCAAGTAAATTCCTCATCATAATAAATAATGTTTCTGGTTGATATGCATCATATCTGCATGTAAGTCAAAACGGGGGAAACGCTTGTGAAGACAAACTTTTAAATTTGAAGTCACCTTGTATTTATCTTTTTCAGGTCAGATCCAATGAAGATTTGATTGGTTTTGATCAGAAACACAGCCTGGGTTTCCTTAGCAACCCAAAACGCTTCAATGTATCCATTACCAGGGCTCAAGCTCTCCTTGTCATCATTGGAAACCCTTATGTACTTATGCAGGTGATGTCTTTTAGAAAAAAACATGTTATAGTAACAAATCTGTAAATGTAGTATAGTGCATGAATAACATAGATGATTTAATTAAATTCCATGACAGTATATTTTATCCATCATATGACCTTGGACTCTAATACAAATACATGAATTGCCATTGACAGACATTGCACTTGATGTCCTAAGCTTGCCATTGACAGACATTGCACAAGAATGTCCTAAGCTTGCTGTTATGTATATTTAATTTAATTGTTTGCCTGTTAGTTTTAAAAAAAATTTTTTCATTACATGTTATTGTAATGTAACTTTATATACTGGACTTGACCTTATCCAAAATTGAGTTCATTTCTGCATGACCGGATTGACTTTTTTTATTTTCATTTATGTAAACAACTAATAATAGCTTCATTATTCTCTATGTGTATGAGCTTATTATCAGGATTATTATTCAGGTAAACAAGAAGGAGTAAATATGTTGATCAGGGTCAGGGTTTTGGAGATTCCTAAGTGAATTTTATAGGCTATTGTGTTGTAAATAAACAAGGCTCATTAGATCATTCTAGAAGATTATTTTCCATTAGGTAATGGTTGTTTTTAGAAAATGCTAATTGTGACCTGAGGTCAAGCAGAGAGCTATATTTTCTTGTGACTGTGAGGATTTTACCAGTCATGATTTAACATCTAGCACTTTAAGTTGTATTATGTTGTGACCTGTTTGGGTTGAATTTTATTTTCTTCAAATTACTGAATTCAAGTGATTATTTTCTCTGGAAATACAAAAGTGCCCTGATAAAATTCTTGGATAAAGGCATTCACTGTAATTTTTACTGAATTCAAACCTGGAATAATATTTCTGTGATTCAATAAGAAACTGTTGACACATCAGTACTTTGTAGGCTATAACAGACATGTCATCGCCTTCAATTTTGGATCACTTCGGTACTCAAACTGAGTTTTATTCAGGACTTTTTATTACTAGGACATGTGTCTTTAATTCTTGGATTATTTTTAGATTTAATTTGCATTACCATATGTTCTTTTTTCTCATTTTTCACTTTGTATTCTAGAGAAATAAATTATTTGTTAAATTTTGGAAAGCTTGCTGTCTTCACTCTTTTCTCTTACTTATTTTAAGAGCACAGACTTGTAACATTGCATTAACAAATGTGTGAGATTGAAATTTATATTTGAAGCTCTTTGCAAGTTTATGCCATGATAAATATTACATGAAATACAGGTAATTTTCAGTCGCTGAAGGTAAACACTTTTGTAGCAGTAACATTTATGATAAACTGCTAGAAGCTTTTATGTCATTCTGCTTTGTTTAATGTTGCACCACAAAGAATAACATTTTGAACAGTTTTTTTAACAGATTTATAAAGTGTGTTAAAACTTAGGGAACAGTATTAAATTGAAAGAATGGTATTGTATTAGTTGATTCAGGGTCAGTAATGGAGGTCTTTTCCAACACAGATATTAGTTTTAATGGCCTTGTTGGCAGATTGCCAGCACCACTGAATGCATAACACTAAAGCAAAACATTAATGTCATCAAATTCTGACATGCAAAACCATTATCTCCTGACACATAAGGCTTTGTAATGTTAAATTTTCATGAGTGTGTTCTAGAATAGTTAATTTGGAATTAATGTTGATGCATGGTTGTAATCATAACATTTTGTACCCATCAGATTTCATAAAGATGTATTTACATTATTTGCAACAGGAATGATAAAGATAGAAAAATTAAACATTACAGAAGTTTCACCTTTTTGTGGCATCACAGCCAAAGTATTGAGTTGCACCATGATACTAAACTAATAAAATGTTATACCACAGACATATATATGTATCTGATTTGACCTATTAGGGATGAAGTCCGTGTATTCATATCACATGTGGTAAATACTTTTAATTGTGTTTATTTTATGAACAACTTATAAAGAATGATTAATATAAATGTTTCATCCAGCAAGGCATGAAGAAGGTGGAAACATTTTAAATATGTTTATTAGTTTCATCTGAAAGGTTAACTTGTGTAAATTAGAACAAAACTTTTAAATTAAGCCAACCTTAGAACTCAGCTTCCCTTTAAAAGAAACAGCTGCCTTATTGAAAGGATGTTCTGCTCTTGTTAGTAATCCAGCCTCCAAAATAATCCACCAAATTTGCTGGCTGCTCTGAGTCTATGCATTTTGTTTGGACTAACTGGTCAAACAACAAATAGACTGTGATCTGCCAGTGCATTATGCAATCCAAGATCAGGGTCCATGTTGTTGGCAGTCGGATCTAATTATACTCAGTGCATATCTTTTATCTTTTGCAGAAACACAGTATATCTGATTACATGTAAAATTTAATTGCGAAATCTTCTGTGATTACTGATATTTTCATCATCAGTGCTTAATTTAAGAGCATAATTTTAAAAAAAAAATCTTTAAAGTTCTTGTAATACAGGTAATGTTTTATACACAGAAACCTTTTTCCCTGTCATCTACCAATATTTTTATGTAAAAATATGCCTACCTCAGAAGTACCATAAGTACTTGCACATAAGTTGCATCCAACTGCACACTGCTTGCATAATGTGCTGGCAGATCTGGGTCTATACTGTTTATTAGGACTGATCAGTGGAATAGACAATATAGACCCTGATCTGCCAGTGAATTATATGACAACATGTTATGGTCTGTGTTTTTTTGCAGTTGGACCCCACTTATAAGAAAGTATATATGGTAAACCCTCAGCAGCATTAAGCTGAGCAATAATTACTAATGATTAAGATTAAATTAGGCTGCAGATTATTGTTATCATCTTAGGTTACAACAAGTGTAGGGTTTACATTAAGTAATAATCTGACAGTGAGAAGAAGAAACCTGGATTGGGTTAGATTTCTGTTAGTTTCTAATGACATCATATTATATTTTTTTTAGCAAACAATATTAATTTATAATACCCAGAATTTAGAAGACTATTTTATATTTTTGTAGGATGTGTACTGGAAGGCTTTGATAGAATATTGTGTGATGATCGGAGCGTACAAAGGATGTGATCTCCCATCATCAAGCTTCTGTCTGTAATGAGGGATATTGCGATGGTATCCATCTGTAATGAAACATATTGCCATGGTATCTGTAATGAAGCATACTGCCATGGTATCCATCTGTAGTGAGGCATATTTCCATGGTAACCATCTGTAATGAGTCACATTGCCATGGTATCCATCTGTAATGAGGCATATTGCCATGGTATCCATCTGTAATGAGGCATATTGCCATGGTATCCATCTGTAATGAGGCATATTGCCATTGTATCTGTCTGTAATGAGTCATAATGCCATTGTATTCAAGATTCTTGAGTCTGTGGAGTCTTTAATGACACAATCAAAAGCTTAGTCTGTTTTACTGGCATTGACAGTCCAAAAGCCTAGTCAGTTTTAGCAGCACTGACAGAAAGCCTTGTCAGTTTTACCAGTACTTGTGTGTGCCATTTGACATGGAGAGTGAAAGGAGAAAATATCAAGATCACAGTTTTCTAGGATGCAGAAATCTACATAAAAGCACACATTTCTGATTTTAAATGCAAGAAAATTCAAACAGCCAAGTCTTCTGTGCACATTGAGATTTGGACAAAATGACTTTTGTTTCTTCATCTTCTACAGAGCGTTAATCAGTCACATAGTGCCTAATAGTGTTTTACAAATCTTCAGAAATAACATGCATTCTTTATTGAGACTGAGGCAGATCAATGGTAGCTTTATGTGTTGACTGTCCGATTAGTGAAGCACTTGTATGTTTCCACATGGACTGGGCTACCGGATACTTTCATATACATACGTCACTACCAAATGTCCCATTTAAAGAAATCACACGGTGAAATATGTCCTTTCAGTACATAGCATATGGTTGTTGCTAATATTTTTTCACAATTCTGTTTGATTATTGGCATATTTTGAAGCTCCAGAATACATTGGACCCCTTCTTGAATGGCCCTCACTTTTTTTATGGCCAGAATCTCTTGGCACTGATGAGCTTGTGTTCAAAACTACCACTTAAAGCTGTCCACACCTCGATGTGAAAGTAGCCAGTAAATTATGCAAAACAATTCAGATTTACCCTTCATGAGTGGACACATCTCAGGATTTGCAGATGGAAATCTCACATATATTCTTATTTTCTCAATTGAACATATCCAAGAAACTGACAAAGTGCCTAATTTTAATTTATACAAAAAGATAGTCTGATTATCCTTGCTTCTGTGTGTTCTTTAGATGTAAGGTTTTGTCACTTTGATGATTAGAAACTATTATTATTTTTATTATTATTATTATTATTATTATTATTATTGTTGCTGTTGCCAGTAATTATCAGGATGACAACAGCTGACTGCTGTGAAGCACAGTCTTGTTCAGCTCAAGTCAGTATGTCCATTCAGTCAAAATTAATAATGGTATGGTAGCTATTGTGGCTTCTCTCAGTTTGATTAGATGTTTATGAAAGGATACCAGTCTGTATCAAGGCAAGCAAGTAACAAGCTAAATATTTTGAGTAATTGTTAGGTAGATATGAGAGTTCACAGAAACAGATGCAGTTTCATTTGAAAATGGTATTATTACCTTTGAAGTAAGAAGCTGTTACAGAAAGTGCAAAATGTCATCAGACATTCCCAGTTCAGAAGGAAAAGTCATCACAAATGGACTGAATGGAAAAATGTAGACCTGTGATCATTACTGAGAAATTTGACATCAGAAGGATTAAAACAAACATTGTCAATATAGATTCTGCAGCAGTGAGAGAATGGAATGGATGGAGATAGCTATGTATTGTAGCCACGACTAGGTTGAGAAATGAGTTAGTGAGATGTTTGTTCTATGATTTTATTGGGAAGGCTTTTGTATGGTTTTGCACTGCAATTGATAATTATTCACTGTTATTTTAAGTAACATTAAACTAATGTTGCTGACAATCTTTTAAAGGACTACGCCAAAAGAGTCAGATAAAATGTGTTTCTAGACTTTTGAAAAGTACAGACACTACTGCTTTAAATCCTCCCAGAATGTTTGGAACACCCAAACTTTATCATATACCATATTTAGAAAAATAGTCCAGAAGTATTTCAGTCTTCTTGATATATTTCACTATAATGTAATTTTTTAATGTTTGTTGCCAGTGGAATAGCTGACATGTGCAGATATACTTTGGGGTGGAGGGAAAATGATTGTCAGATGTGAGCTTTTCTGATGGCAACTTGACATACCATATGTACCTGCTAATAAGAGAGGCAGCTGCAAACATAATGCACTGTCAGATCAGGGTCTGTGTTGTTGGTTCTTCTGTAACAAACTGCAGAGACCCATATCTGTCTGTGCATTATGTGATGAAAGATCTAGGTCTTTGCAGTTTGCAGTTGGACTCAACTTATAGTATATACAGTACTTTCTTTGTTACTTAACAGAGGACTGCAGAATTTCACAAGACTGTCTGACAGAAAGTGAGTAATAAATGAAAGTCAGATGAAGTAAACAGAACACTTTAAAAAAATTGAGAGATTTGTGGAATGAATAATGGAATTGGACATTCTCTTGGGCTGCATAATTCATTTATGATGGTTAAGGATTGAATGAAAAGTGAATATAGTATGCTGATTTTTTTCCCCCCTCTTTAAGAGTGTTGGAGTAAAGATAAAACTGAATTAAACAAATGAAATAAATTAAATATTGAAAAAATTATTTAATCTCTTTAGCTTCGTTCTTGTTGCACATAAAATTAAAGAATGGCAATGTCAAGTCATTGAAGAATTGTTTATAGTTGTAACATCACAATTGCATGTATCACTTTTCTCAGTTGCCCAAGATTTTCATTCTTATATAATAATGCTCAAAAACTTCTCAGTAAATAAGTAGTAGCAGTCAGATGGCATGTATATTGGTGACATGGTTATACACACATAATGCCCTGAATTACTGCCAAGAAAGTCAAAGGTCCCATTGTAGGGACTCCTAATTTTAGGGCTGGGTATCAAACTGTTTCAAAGAATGAGTCATGGAGTCCAGGTTTAAAAATTGTGGTGAGAATCCTAAAGATAGTGCTCAATTAAGCTACCATAAATATTGGCTTATAAGTCAGGTCTAACTGCATAGACCCAGATCTGCTGATGCATTATGCAATGGCAGATCTGGGTGTATGTTATTTGTAGTTGGATCCCACTTATAAGTATTTGCAGTACCAGGGGTGCAGTTAGTAAGGTTAGGGTTATAGACCCTGAAATGGGGTGATTTGACCAAATCTCCATTTTTTTGGCATTTGAAAGCCATTCCCATTTGTGTTCTATTTGAATGACACTGATATTTCCATTGGTGTTCTATTTAAATACCTTTCCCATTCCCATTAGTATTCCATTTGAATGCATTTCACATTTCAGTTTGTATTCCATTTGAATGCCATTCATATTTGCATTTCAGCTATCATCCTGTCAGTTTTCCTTTTCAGTCTCAGAAATTTATTCTGGTTTTGCATTTATCATTTCCATTCATTGTTTCTTATCATTTTCATTCACTTGGAATTTATTGGGAACACATTTAATTACATCTGTTTTCTGATTTCAAGAGTGTTAAAGAGAGATAACTATTGCATTCATTTTCTGTATTATTTAAAGTGTTTTTTAATTTTTTAAAAAAGCAAATGCAAAATCAACCTTAATTTTATGATAAATGAAAGTGCAAAAATATAGAGTATTTGTTAGCAAATTTAATTTTGTTTAGACATTTTTTTAAAAATTTCCTCTGTCATTTCATTCATATAAAAATTTTGCAGATACAACCACTAGTGCTGATATGATCATATCAGTGGCAGTTGTTATACCTGCCAAGGCAAGAACTGGTAACACTCAATAATTTTCTACTATGGCTGTTGTCAGGATGTTCACTCCAACCTTTGAAACCATTCACTATCAATATAAAGCTGTACAACATGAATATGTATATATTTTCAAACTTGTAAGAGAATGGAGAAACTGAATCAGTCAAATGTTTGACATCGATCATTTTATGAATACCCTATAAGAATCACACAAAGCTCCCTTCCCACAATGTGAGAAAAAGGCCTAAATATCATTATTGTCAACCTTGTAAGGAACCTAAACTGAATAAGATCTGAGATATTTCATCCAAAAGGCAGTGACAGTTGTGTCATAGGTATTATTTAACCAGACCTAAGCAAATCCCATTGCCTGATGTCCCCAGACTATTCATTATTGAAGTTAAGGAAGTAAAATTTTCTACACTGCTAGTCCTGGACAAGGGCTTTTAACATGTATTAAAAAATGTCAGATAAGTGCTACTTTTCATGCCATAATCACATTATCTAACTTTATCTGGCCATTTATGCTCTCTTTGTGTTTAAAGCAAAGCAATTTATCAAGCAAAATTGATGTTCACTTTGTGGATAAAATGGCTTTGATTATTAATAATTTTTGCAAGGAAATTAATAAGAAGATCTGGAGAAGGAATATTCTTTTTAAATGGAACAGTAAAATGTAAGACTGCAACTGAGAGTGAGATAACTATTTCTCCAAAAAGACATAAGCCAGACAGAAAAAATTTCAAATATGACACTACTTAGATGCAAAGAAATTTTCAGCCACATTGGGTTGATAGTTATTCCTAGCTTGAATTCACTGACTAAAATTAAAAAATACTTTGTAGTTATTGCAGATAATATCCCAAACTGGCACAGGATGGAAATTTAACCAGCATTGGACCAATCAAATCTTATGACTGTTCTCGACCTCACAAGGCCTGCGCAACACGGTATATGCAAGACACTAACCAGCATGTGCAGAAAATCCTTGAAGTTAGAGTTGCTGACACGACACTAAGAATGTCCCTTTCAAAACTCAAAAGACTGTAATGAAATAAATGAGAGCTGTATTTAACACAGTTTAGCCTGTTATGGAAAACTATTTTCTGAAATTGGGGAAAGTCTTAATTCCAATAAATTCCTTTTCATCCTTGCTGATAGAAGTACTGATGCTAAGCATGTGGGGCAAGTGAATTTTCTAAAACTACTTGTCCTGGACAAGTTGATGAAAAAAATTTGCTCAGCCCTGCTTTTACAAAGAGGTAAATGGACAGATAAAACTGGGTAGAAGAAAATGGACAGTTGATTATGAACATTGTAGGCCAGAGTTTTATCTCAAACCCAGTTAGTGCAATATGTATCTGCATTAGAATTGTTCCCTTGTGCATACAACATGAAATCATGCATTCTTGACACTACTGTGAAAATTCAGCCAGAAACAGAGATGATGTATTTGTGTCTTTCCAATCAGAAATTATCCCATTGCCAATTATGAAACTTTCTAGTGCTACCTAGGAAAATTTAGAAGTTTGTCATATCCCCTATTAACCTTTTCTATTTGATTATGAATTATATAGTAGTAATTTTATTTGCTGTGCACAAAAATAATCTACCTATGGACCTATCTGAAGAAGTATTTAGGAGTGTATTTTCTTGCATTTGCATTACCCAGTATAAAAACCTCAGCTGCGCATCACCACAAAAATCAGTGACCATTAATGTGTAACATGGCAGTAAAGATCATTAAAATGTAACCCACTGGATACAAAATTACTTGTTTCCACATAAAAAATTGGAAAAATATTTCATAAATTGGACAGGAATATAAATTTTCTAAGCTGGTATATCACAAATTTTGATTCAGACTTGGGTGAAGTATTATGACCTTTGACCCTGGTGACCATGTGATTAGTTTCCTTTGGTAACACTGTTATTGTGTCTTGTACATTTGAGGGTTAAGAGGTGAAAGTTTCAGATTCCTATCTGTTAATATTACATTGCTATGGTGAATTGTTGTTTTGGGGTTTAAGTCCATTTTTCAGCACATTATAAGCTATACATGGAGGTTAGGATAATCAGTGGAGGGAAAACCCCAGTAAGAACCACTGACCCATGGGAAGCTACTGGCAGGCTCACATAACAACATTGGCCAAGCCTGAGACTTGAACCTATGCAGAGTTGAGATGGCAGTGATTAGTAAAGACAACCACTTTAGACCTCTTGGCCACTCAGGGCCCCTTGTTATGGTGAAAAAGTTTAGTTTGCTTCATGGAAATTGCATTTTGTTTCGAATCATGCACAGGAGGTGAGGGGCATATTTCATAGAGTTTAATATTTTTAAGCATACATTACTTCTATGATATGTTTTAATCAGGGCAGAAGAGAAAAATCGGTCAATTTCAAGCATGAAATTAAAATCTGAAGAAGTAAATATGAACCATATGTAAATGCTCATTAAGGTAGCACTAAATAGTTTTATACTACAGCTACATTCAAGGATGTACCTTCTCACCAGCAAAGCCTCCCATTATTAAAATAAATCTCTTAACCATCAACACGTAAATATTTTCAAACTCATCAGGGACTGGAGAAACTGAATCAACAAATGGATTGGCATGGCAAGGCTGACCCTTCTTTGATTACACCCTTTAGAGTAACACCAACCCACCTCCCAAAAATGCAAGAAAATGCCAAAAATTCAATATTTTCAGCTTTATAAGGAGCCTATACCAAATAAGATCTGAGATATTTAAAAATATATATAAATATTTAATAAATTGAACAGGAATAATTTTATTAGCTGGTATGCCACAAACTTCGACTCAAAATAATGTAAGTAAATAGTCATTGAGGTAGGACTAAGTAGTTTTCAACTATTGACACAGTTAAGGCTGTATCTTCTTGTCCTTGAAGCCACTCACTGTCAAAATAAAGTACCATACTGGAAACCATCAACATGTATACATTTTGAAACTTGTCGGAGACTGGAAAAATTGAGTCAGTTAAAGCATGGCATGGCAAGGCTGATCTTTCTGGGATTATCCCCCAACCTACATCTTCGAAAATTCTAAAACTCACTATTTTTAATATTATAGAGAACATGTAGTGAACAAAATCAGAGATATTTCACATGTAGGGCAGTGACAGTTGTATCCCAATATTACTTTAATAAAGAGAAGAGTGGATGATGAATGGACCAATTTCCTACAAACTACCATGAATGGACCAATTTCTAAATAAAATACCAAGAATGGACCAATTTCCCACAAATTATCTTGAATGGACCAATTTCCCACAAATTACCATGATTGTATTCCCACAAATTCACATACTGTGAAAATTTCAGTAAACACATGAAATGCAGACATAGGAGAAAATTTAAGTGACTCCTGTACATTGTGGGCGAAAGCTTGATCTTGAACCTGGCTAGCACAAAAGTGTTTCTGCTCTAGAATCATCCCTGTGAGCATCCAGCATGAAATCATAAACACTTTGCAGCACTTTAAATCAAAAGGGAGAAAAAAAAATGGAGATAAAATATAGATGTCTCTTGAATCAACAGTTTATCCCATGATCATTCATAGGAAACATGGAGATAAAATATAGATGTCTCCTCAATCAACAATTGGTTTATCTCATGATCATTCATAGGAAACATGGAGATAAAATATAGATATCAGTTCAATCAACAATTTATATCATGGCAATTCATAGGAAACAAAATATAGATGTCAGTTTATCCCATGGTCATGATGATCATTTTCTTGCTGGCATCTGACAGCTGGAAACACTCGATGCTGGCAGGCTTTAATAATGACTTATAAGAATACCAAAACTCTGGATAATCTCCTTGGAATTGCACACAATCTAACAATCTGAATGTATGAAAACAAGTAAACAGTTCATATTCTGATGGATTATTTGTATTTAACACTATACAAATTTTAATTGAGCACTATATTTTAGTTAAAACTTTCATGATATTTAATAAAATTTATCAAGTTCAGCAAGCAAGCTAATTTTACCAGGTTATTTTGTCAGCAAGCTTTTTTGTTGGTTATGTTTAATCTTGGGCTGTTTTGACAGGTCACCCACTACCTGGTCTTGCATAACAGTGAACTTTGAAGAGAATTCTTACTGTAGTTTGATTATATGCAGTATGGCTCCTACTGATAAGGTAGATCAGTCACAACTCTGGCATTGGTTCAGTTTCTTGTCTCCATATGCATTGAGATATAGAACTAAATGATATTTCATTTAATGAAAAGGATTTAATATTTCCTCCTCAGTGATTGGCTGTTTTTTTTTTTTATCTGAAAATGAAATCACTGATTTGCTGTTATTTGTATCAGAGATGCTGATTGGCTGGTATTTGAATCTGAGAATCACTAATTGGCTGATATTTGTATCTGATATCATGTATCATATTCCACTAGGAAATTTGGAACTGAGCTAGCAAATGAAATTGCGGGAAATGTAATGGATCAATTGTGCAGTTTTCCTTTTTAATTTCTTCACTAGAGGTATAGACTCTGTCAAAGTAAGATCTCATGAAACTGGATCCTTGTAATGATTTTTGTTTTAACACTATTGGCTATATCATGCTGAGGAAATTAGCTAAGTGTACTTTCCAGGGGCATTCTAATGCAGGTTTTAATGACACTTTTAACTCTGTTGGCTATATCATGCTGAGGAAATGGGAGCCAGGTGCCCTTCCAAGGGGCATAACAATGCAGCTGACTTGTGTTTGCCCAGACAGGTATAAAAACTCAGATGCTTGGATTAGATTACGATTTAAATGGTCTACTAACTGAACTATAAGAGATCCCATTTTGTAGTTAATTATTTAGATACATGAGGCATGAATTACTGAAACTTTCAGTGAAATATGTATTTTGACCACGAGTTAATTAAACTTTTAGTGAAAATGTATCGTAAGTATTAATGATTGAAACTTTCAATGAAATATGTATCATGACCATGAATTATTGAAACTTTCAGTGAAAAATGTATCTTGACCATGAGTTATTGAAACTTTCAGTGAAAAATGTATCTTGACTTTCGATAAAGTCCTGATGATTTCTTGTAAACAATGGTGGATTGAAAATAGAGTGCATTTCTAGGACAAGGATGGTGTTAATTAGCTACTTTTTGAAAGAAATAACACATTTGGATATTTTCAGTAATAAGTTTGAACTTCAACCTAGAACCAAATAAAATACATGTTTTTGGATGATAAATCTCCATAAAAATATGTATTTTTTATGAATAATTTATTTCTGACTTTAATCCTTTCAATTATTTTATGATTCTTTTATCATCCACTTTTTTTGTGTATCAATCCATTACTTTTACAATTCCATCTACCCAATGTTCATCCGTATCACTCTCTATTCATCCATTTTTCTTTCTTCATATATATATATATATATATATATATAAGAAATAATTTATTCTTATATTTAGAAGTGTTTAACATTAATAAAAATTCAAATGAAATTAATAGTAATTAAATGAGTTGGAAACAGTTACTATAATAATAAAATCTTTTATTTTCCTTTAATGATTTTATGCTTGTCAGTGGACTCCTATTTTTCTTATCAGGGACCTAGGTTTTCTATCAGGATACCCATTATTTCTTCAGTTTCTACCACACATCGTTTGAGCTAGTCCAAACCACACTCACACTGGAACAAAGGTCAGTCCATTTTTTCTGCCTCAACCGCTCTCCTCCTAGTAGAAAAAACAAGCTGACTGAATCTCTCTTTTTGGAGCAGTTTCCGAATCTCCTGGAGTATGGAAATTCGATAGGTGGCAACCTGATTATTCTTGGAGATTTCAACTTTCACTTTGACTGGCCTGGAAACCAATACACATCAAAACTCCTAGATTCCATTCACGTTTACAACCTCAAACAGTCAGTTAGCTGACCCACCCATAAACATGGTCACATTTTAGACTGGATTCTTTATAGACCTGATGATAATATTCTACAGTCCTCCCTGGTGTCCCACGAACTTGCATCAGATCACCTGTGCATTATATGTCATCTTGATATATCAGTCCCTAACCCTCCACCTTTATTTGCTACTAAGAGAAACCTCCATATGATAAACAGAACCCAACTAATGCATGACATCCAAGCAAACCTAACAACTAGCTTACCTCCTACAGCAGAACAACTCGATAACTGCCTGAGTTCATTGCTTGACAAACATGCCCCAGCAACCAAGTGCAGAGCATCAATTCAAAAGCGTTCTGCGTGGTATAGCAGTGTCAGGGACCAGCTTCGCACTGCTAAAAGAGACCGCCATAAAGCTGAGAGGCTTTGGCTTTCCACCAGACTCACTATTCATAAGCAAATCTATGAAGCCGCTAAGAAGAATGTCACAAACATAGTCCATGCAGCAAAATCAGCCCACTACAGTACTAAGAACACGGAAAGTTCCAGCTGCAAAGAGCTATTCGAGATTACTAACAAGCTAATGTCAAGGAACAAATGTACACCACTTCCAACTACCTTCTCTCTAGTCGACCTTCTGGACCTGTTTGCAAATTTCTTCCGTGACAAAGTACAAACCATCAGAGATAAGCTTGACAACACAATTTCAATTGACTCGTCGTCACCATACAGTTGTGATACAGAATTTCAGCGGCAACCGTTAGCAGCATTTGAACCTGTCTCTATGGATTTAGTACGTACAATCGTGATGAAGAGTGCACCAAAGTCATGTGAACTTGATCTGATTCCAACATCACTGCTGCTTGAGCGCTTAGATCCAGTATTGCCTTCACTGACTGATGTTATTAATACCTCTCTCTCATCCAGGGAATTCCCATCATTTTTCAAAACTGCCATTGTAAAGCCTCTGCTGAAGAAACCAACACTTGACCATAACGATTTAAAGAACTACCGCCCAGTTTCTAATCTCCCATTCATGTCAAAAATCTTAGGAAAAGTTGTTCTATCCCAACTTGTATCTCATCTGAATTCAAACAGTCTTTTTAGCAATGTACAGTCTGCATATCGCCTTTGCCACAGTACTGAAACTACTCTTCTGAAAGTAGTCAATGACCTTCTCTCTGCTTTGGATAGCGGAAAGATTACAGTCCTCACTCTCCTTGGCTTGTCTGCAGCATTTGACACTATAGACCATGATATATTACTTCACCGTCTCCAGCATGTATTTGGCATTCATGATACGGCCTTACTATGGTTCAAGTCCTACTTGGTCAATAGGACACAAATTGTGTCCGCAAATGGAAAACACTCCAGCCCAGTTGATCTATGCTGTGGTGTTCCACAGGGTCTGTTCTTGGACCTGTTCTCTTCATTCTATACACTCAGCCACTCTCAAGTGTCATAGATCATCATCCAGTGTCTCACCAATTGTATGCTGATGACACCCAAATATACAAATCTAGCCACCCAACTGAAGTTGAAGCTACCATCCAAAGTGTAGAGAGGTGCATTTCCGATGTGAAATCATGGATGAAATGTAACAAGCTGCAGATGAATGATGATAAGACTGAAGCCATTCTGATTACAACACAAAGACTTCCTCATTCACATCCTTTACCTCAGACAGTAAATATCAGCAACACCAACATTAAATTCACACAGTCAGTACGAAACCTAGGTGTTACTCTCGACAGTACTCTCTCATTGCACCAGCATGTCATGAACATATGCAAAGCTGCATGTCTCGAGCTGAGTTGCGTCAGCTCCATTTGCAATTATCTTTCAGTTGATGCCACTAAAACACTTGTGTGTTCCTTAGTACTTTCAAGACTCAATTCTGTCTGGTTTGTCTCAATATCTACTCCAGAAACTTCAAAAAGTTTAAAACACAGCTTCTCAGATCATCCTTAGAGTACCACGATCAGAGCACACCTCCCCCCTGCTCTGTACCCTACACTGGCTATCCATTCGATCCAGAATTAAACACAAAATTTATTCTCTGTGCTATGTTTCACTGATGGGCTCCAGTCCAACATACCTATCTGACCTCGCCCATGTGTACACACCAGCAAGATACTTAACACTCCTCTTCTGACACTCATATTCTCATTATTCCCACTATGAAAATGAAATCATATGGACGTTCTTTTGCATACCAGGGCCCAGCAACGTGGAACGAATTGCCCACTGAACTCAGACACAAAGACTCAGTGATCTCATTCAAGAACGCTCTTAAAACTCGCCTATTTCAACTGCAAGAACAGACTTAAAGACCTAATAATGCTTCCTTACCTTAAATATTTACAGCATGTTTCCTGTTTTCTAATTTTGTGGTGTTTGGTTTTTTTTTTGTAATTATATCATTATATATGTTTTTTAAGTGTTGTCAGATGTTATAAAGTGCTTAGAGCTTCTAAAGATTAGGTGCTATACAAAGTCCTCATTATTATTATTATTATTTGGGAGAATGAGGGTTCTGGTTGCTCTGAGAAAAGCCTACAGACAGCTGACAGGATATGTGTCTATCATATACAGGCCAGCTGTTCAAAAAACCCATTTTCAGCTAGCCCAAAGAGTGACCATTATATGAATATTTGACTACAGTGTATTGACTATAAATTGTTCCACTACTGGGTATATTCAGTGTGTCACAGAAATGTGTATACTTAATGATTATACATTATATCTTGAATTAAAATGTGTTCTGGTTTTGTTTCCATGTACATTATTACTCAAGAGTACCTCATTTGCGTCCTACATTATTTCAAAACACTGAATTCAGTTCACCCTATGCTGCACAAGCAAGATGCTTGCACTGAGAAAACCAGTAATTGTAAGCTCTCTAGCCGAGGATTGCACCATAGCCAGGGTACTTCTAAACTCGAGTTAGTAACTTCACTACATGAAAGGTTTTGTCAGGAAGCTGGACACTTTATGGCAGCAAAATCTTCAGCTGTAGATGTGCATGAAAAATAAAATTATATTCTCTTTTTGCTATCTGTATTATTAGAATTGTTCAACAATGCAAATGTTCTAATATTTACTCTAAATTTTACATTTAGACCTATGTTATATAATGCCATTTTATTAGATGCGCTATAGTCTGTTTTCAAATTAGCTATTTTATAACTAAACTTATGAATTAAATTCATTGAAATGTTGCATTTATTAAAGGAAGAGAAAATGTTTGAGTTCTTAAAGTTTTTTAAGATTCTTATTGCCAGATGCAGATTTACATTCAAGCCTGGTTATTATGATAACAATTCTGTACAGTAGTTCCAATGAAATGATTTACTATGAAATAATAAACTCCAGATTCATGCACACATGACATACATCAGGGCATTTTGTACATGACCATGTTGCATATACTAAACAGCTTTAGTCAGTATAATTTCAGCTGTTTGGAGGTGTGACCAAGTGTCAGAATTTGGATATCCAATGTTTAACTTTTTCGATGCCTCAATTTGGAGGTGTAATTTTGGATGAAGAACTGATATCTTTAATACAGAGTCATAGGATGTGGTGGGCTTTTGAAAAACCTGTATGCTGCTGTCAATGATAATGTTGGCTTGGAGGAAGATAGTGGTTGTCTCATGTTGAGGAACCAAAGCTTTGAAATCAAAGGATCAGCAGTGAATAAGGAGGAAGGAGAGCTCTTGATGGATTTTTTGGCAGACTGAGAGGAGCATGCTAATGTGTGGTGTCTCCTTGATCATCTAATCGAGTGGTGGAACTGTAAATAATTTGCAGGTTCAAACCCTGGCTAAGTCATACCAAAGACTTTTAAAAATGGTACTAACAGCTGCCTCGCTTGGCGCTCAGCATTAAGAGGTTAGTGTTAGGACTGGTCGGCCTAGTGTCAGGATAATGTGACTGGGTGGGACATCATGCCACATGTCTGCTGCATGATGCCCCAGTGCTAGACATCACTATAAACTGTCACACTGCAGACATCGTAGTGATATGACTGAAAATGTTTTAAAGCTACATTAAAAATCTAAATCATACAAATCATACTGTAAATAATTTATGTTTGTGAACTGGATGCGACAAGTTATATGTTCCATTTTTTTATAAATGTATCAGTATTGCTTTTTGAGTGAAATCATATATATATATTTGTATACATCCTACTTGTGGATCAAATATTATTAGTGTTTGTACAAATTCCATACTTTATTCACCCATAGTGAATAATCATCTCACACATATAGTTGTGTAAATCCATAACTTGATCACCCTTGGTGGTAGATGTAACATGGTTCTTTTTTGTGTTAATTTCTAAACATTGATCACCCATGATGATAGATCCATATGTCAGTTATAATTGTTTATAATTTCCATTCCTTAATTCTTGTTGATTACTTGTTTAACTTGCATGTTATGATTCATTCCAGTTAGGAATAATATTATTTTCCTTATATCATTTGTTTAACTCTGTGTGCATCATTTTGTTAAATCCATTGTTTGATTTTATGCAGATGAGTTTGTTGTCAGATTTAATCATTTTTCAATCACAATATAAATACACATCTTGTTCACAAAATTGCTTTTAGTGTCTTCACAGTAACCTAGTCCCAACTTGAATCATCCTGTTGCACTGTTAACAATGTTCTGTCAGATTGAAGACTTGAAAATGTTGATCTTGAATTTTCATTTGAGTAATGCAAGCCCAGTACACTTTTCAAAAACTTTTTTGTGGGGAGAGAGATTCTTTGAATGATGCCTAACAGCACATCACCACATGAAGGGCTATATTGAGCTGTGCTGTGGTAAAACACATTGGCGGTAAACCTGGCCTGGTCTAGACTGGATATGAACACACACCCTTCTTGTCATTGGTCTGGCTTGCTAAATCCTGAGTGACTGCAGCTGTACTACTGCCAAATCACCAAGATTGTTAATTTGGTTATCCCACTATGCTTGTCACCAGATGTCATATTTGCAGTAAACAAAAGGTAGTCCTACTTCACATGGTCCACAATGATTCAGAAATGCAGTTATTATATAGCATTGTTGATATTCAATACATAATTTAATAGTCACACTAATACAAAACAAAATATGGAATGGTTATAAGAATGATTTAACAGTGCAGCTAACATTAAATAACAAGTATTAAATCAAGTTTTTAATTGATGCAAATTACATGTACATATTGGACTATTCCTGTGTAACACAAATTGGAAATAGTTGCGGGAACCATTGTTTCAAGTGTTGTTATCTCTACATCATGTATTCTTTTATTTTATATATTATTTTTTGTTGCAGTAAATGATGAGATGGAGTAGAGAGCATTTGATAAGATATTTTTATTTAGCCTTTACATCCTTATTTTTTAAAGTCAGATTTAAGCATATTGCTAGGGTACTCAGTTACATGTACTGTTCATTTGAGACATAATAAAGTCCATTTATTCACTTGTATGTTTTGAGTAGTTTTTGTTGCTGATCTTAATCATTTTCTTCTTTTCCTTCTTTCTCTTCCTATTATTATTATTATTATTTTTATTATTATTATTAATTTCTTATCAGCTCTAAAACATTACATGCTTTTCATCAAAGCAATTTGCAATAATGTTTTATGAAGTCAACATGTCCTCTTGTAGGTCTATTATGTTTTCACTTTGTTTCATTTTCTTTTGGGAACCATTTATTGGACCGCTCTGGTGGTCTAAGTGGTTGCAGCATCTGCCTTGGATGCAGGAGGTCTCAGGATTGAACCCTGGCCGAGTCATACCAAAGACTTATAAAAATGGTACTAGCAGCTGCTTTGCTGGCATGCAGCATTAAGAGGTTAGTGCCAGGACTGGTCGGCTGGTGTCAGGACAATGTGACTTGGTGGGACATGATTTTACATGTCTGCAGCATGATGCCCAAGTGCTAGACATCATTATAAACTGTCACACTGCAAACATCATAGTGACATGACTGAAAAATTGTTAAAGCTACTTTAAAAATCCAAATCACACACACACACACACACACACACACACACTATTTATTGGTTTGGGGTTTTTTGGGATGAGGTTGTTTATGTGTCACGTCAGACTAAGCTGTTTATGGTAAGGAGCAGTAGATAGGACCACCTGCAGCTGTTCACCCAGAGAGGACATCTACCCTGGCTCATTCTAGAAAATCCTCTCTGACGTATCAGCGATCATGCAGCCAAGCATATGTGCTCATCCCCCAACTGTGAAGGCAGATAGCTGTGTGCACAGCACAGGGCACTGGCTATAGGGGCAGTAGGACCTGATTTACTGCATCCAAGCTTGTCTTAGACATCTCAACATTTTCATGCCACTGGATTCAGACAGGCATAGGCAACAAGTGAGGTTGACTTTGCACAACTTTTCTTTCATTTAAATCCAAGTCTGGTGGAGGTCATGACATCATTCCCCTCTAAGTTCTGTGGCAGGTATGGATACAGAAAACTATAGTAGCAGATCTGCAAACAGGTGACTCGTGGTATAGGGTCACTTTTCACTGGATCAGAGCAGCAGTGGAACTTGGTAACCCTCTGTTTGACTTAGTGGCCCTAGTTAGGATCACAGTGCTCACCTGTGTAGCATTGCCAGCTTCACCTTAACCCTGGGCAGCATACCATGTTTGATGTATCTTACCTTGGTGGTTGAAAATCACACAAACAGACAAAAGTGATGCCTTTCAGTATCAGTGCCTGGAATGTGCTCACACTAAAGGACTATGTAGCAGATAGACCAGAAAGAAGAACAGCTCTAGTTGGTAGAGAACTGGCCAGATTCAACATTCAGATAGCAGCCCAGAGTGAAATTCTCCTAGCTGAGGAGCTCACAGAAGTAGGAGTCTGCAATACCTTCTTATAGAGATACCAAAGTAGAGAAGAATGATGTGAGGCTGGTGTTGAGTTTGCCATCAAATCACAGCTCATCAGCAAACTTCCAAATCTCCAAAAGGACATGAATGACGGACTCGTACAAATTAAACTCAACTTGTTTAGAAACAGACGTGCAACATATCAGTGCCTATGTACCCACCATGACTAACCCAGATATGATAATGGACAAATTGTATGAAGACCTGCAGTCTGTTATTGCATAAGTGCCAGAAGCAGACAAGCTCGTCATCAATGGTGACTTCAGTGCTAGAGGTGGTGCAGATCACGAAACATTGACCAACATCGTTGGGAAAAATGTTTTTGGCAAATACAACAACAATACTCCTCCAAAGGAAATGTGCTGAAAATTACCTCTTAATCACCAACACAGTCTTCTGACTCAAACTGGAGCAATATGTGTTGGATGCACCCATGCTCCACGCACTGGCTTGACTACGTCATCAATAGGAGTAGAGAAGGCAGGATGTTAGAGTGGCAAAGGCCATGAGAAGTGAAGATAACTGGGCTGACCACATGGTCACGGACTCCAAGCGCAATATCTGAATTCAGCTAGCAGACCACCACAAAGCAAAAGGTCACCTACAAAGCTCAGTGACTCCAAATTAAAACAGGAGAATGTTGAACAGGTGTTTGTGAAGAACTGTGAAGCCAACTAGCAACAATTCATGCGAACGCTGAAAATGTCTTGAAAAACTGGGCATCCTTCAGAGACTCTGTGTTCTCGGCTGCATCCGGACTCCTTGGTCTCGACATGCGTAAATATTCAAGAGTGGTTTGATGAGAATAATGCTGACATAGAGACTACTGAACAAGAAATAGCAGTTCCTGAAGTCCTGTTTAAAAGACCTCACTTCATCTTCTAAGAACACAGCTTGCAGCAACATCAAGAGGACTGTCTAATGCAAGACTCATGTCCAAGCAACATGGCTGATGAGATTCAGCCCCACAGTCAGGCATGAATTGAAGAACTTCTATAATTCTTTAAAGACAATTAGCAGTCCACAGTTATCAGAAACATCTCCAATACTGAGTGTTGACGGCACAAGACTCACAGACAAAGAAAAATTCTACAAAGATGGGCCGAACACTTGAATATTATCCCCAGCCATCAACATCTATCAATAAGGATGCAATATATCGATTGCTCCTGGTGGAGATCAACATACCATTTGTTAATCCTCAAAAGCTAAACGAAATTGAAAGCAATTAACCTGCTGTCAAATGACAAAGCACTTGGATCAGATGTCATACCGGCAAAAGTATACCACTGTGGATGCTCGCACGTGGCTCACGAACTGACTGAACTCTTCCAGTCAAAGTGGACAAAAGGAACTATACCAAGGGAGTACAATGATGCATCATTCGTCTACTTGTACAAGCAGAAAGGCAACAGACACTCATGCAACATTCATCGGACCATTTCCTTGCCAGAATCCCGCTGAATTGTCATGTTCATAACATTTATTAAAGTCTCCTGCCTGAGAGTCGGTATGGCTTCAGTTAAGGACAAATAACCATAGACAGATGCTTGCAGCCAGTCAACTCCAACCAAAATGCCAGGAACAGAACTACAACCTTACACAACTTTCATCGATCTGACAAAAGTTTCTGACAGAGTCAGTCATTAAAGAGAGCATTAACAAATTTTGTTGCCCAGAGAAATGCACCGTAATGATTCTGCAACTCGACGATGACGCGCTCTTTCGCGTCTTGGACGATGGTGAGTCATCTGAACCTCTACCAGATACCATTGGAGGCAAGCAAGTCTGTATGTTAGCCTCAACCCTGTTCAGTATGATATTCTCTGCTAAAGTTACATATATCTTAAGTAACCGTGACATTAGGATCGACATCAAATATGGAACTGATGGCAAGCTTTTCAATGAATCTGAGGAGACCACATGGGGGCGAATACGAAGTTAAGGACAGTTAAGTACGTGATCTCGCATTTGCTGACGACTGTTCTCCTAAGTCCAGATCCGAGTCTGACGTACAACAGCATCTGGACCATTTGTCATCAGCTTGTAACAATGTTGGTCTGATAATCAGTATCTAGAGGACAGAGGTAATACACCAGCCTGTACCAAGTTAACCTTAGGCAGAACCTACCATCACAGTGAATAGCAAACCCTTCATATCTGTGGACAAGTTAGTTGACCTACCTCGGTAATATCCTGTTATATGCAGTCCACACTGATGGTGAAACCAATGAAGTAATTGACAAAGAAGGTGTAGACCTAGGCAAACTATGCACAACTGTATGGGAGCGCATATGCATCAGTCTGAAAACAAAACTGATAGTCTACAAAGTCATATTAATGCCGGCCCTGCTGTATGCATGTGAAACTTGAACGTTGTACAAACACCATGCCGGGGGGGGGGGGGGGGTGAAAATTGTAAGATGGGGTTTCCTAATGAAAATGACGAGGATAAGATGGCAGGATAAGGTCCCTGACACTGAGGTTCTCACACGAGATGCATTCCTATCATCCACTCTCTGCTGTTGAAATCACATCTTAAGCAGGCCAAGTCATTGTAATGTCAGACGATCGACATTCAAAGAATATACACAGCAAGCTGAAGGAGGAAAAGCGATCACGGGGAAGTCAGAGGAAACGCTTCAAAGACTCAAGTCATCGTTTAAACACTTTAGCACAGACTCGAGTCTTGGGAAGATCTCTCACAGGAGCGTTCCACCTGGCCCAGTCTTAGTATATACTGGAGTTACAGATTATGAGCTGGAAAGAATTGCAGAGGCAATATAGAAGGGCAAGCAGAGCAAATCTCGGGACTATAGCACGTCCTCTGTTGATTAAGCAACCCAAAACGGTATCTCCTGCTAGTGTGCCACAAAAAGGTTCAGAGCACAAATAGGCCTGATCAGCCACTCGTGCTCACAGAAACCAAACCAGTTACTAATGTCATCTTCAAACTCCAACGAACACCAAACGTGAAATATTCTTTTTTCTTCTTGTCAAAGTAACTGAAACTAAGGTACTAAGTCATGTTTAGCAATTCTGACAGAGTATGAAGTGATTTGCACATGAGAATCATACAGCAGAAATCTATGAACATAAGCTACTACAGTCATGCATTATTTGTGCAGGCAAACACACAAATGCACACACAAACTTTTACCTACCTTCATATATTCTATTCTTTTACATACGACTATAATATGTTTTATATCTTTGCTTATTTCTTCTTATTAAGTTCACAAATAATAATAATAATAATAATAATAATAATAATAATAGCAATAATTATTATTATTATTATTATTATTATTATTATTGCAACATAAACACAAATCTAGTCGGCACAATAGAAAACTTGTATAACAAGGCCACTAACGCAGTTCTCGTCAATGGCAAAACAGGAGAATGGCTTTGAACAAAGTCGGAGTCAGACAGGAGTGCCTTCTCTCATCCACTCTCTTCAACATATGCCTGAAAAGGATCATGTCCGATGCCTTGGAAAACCATGAGGGCAGAGTCCGTGTTGGAGGCAGAATAATCACCAACTTTCGCTTCGCTGATGATATCTATGGCTTATATCGAGGTGCACAAGAACTGGAATCCTTAGTGAACCGTCTCAACCAAGCATCACTAAGGTATGGGATAGAGATCAGTGCTGAAAAGACCAAGCTGATGACAAACAACCCGAGTGTATCCAAAAGGAAATAAGAGTGAAACGACAGAGGTTGGGCACAGTGACAAGCCTCAAACATCTAGGTGCTATCACCTCTTATGAAGGTCCAAAACCTGAGGTTCTTTCCAGGATTGCGCTATTTGTACGTATGGGTCTAAGATCAAGCTTATGTGCTCCCTCGTCATTTCCATATTCCTGTATGAATGTGATGCATGGACCCTGACAGCAGAACTAGAGAGAAAAATCCATGCTTTAAGATGAGATGTTATCGAAGAATCCTGAAAATCTTATATTTAGACCACGTCTCTAATGAGGGGATGTGCATTAGAATCCAATGTGTAATTAGACCATATGGAGATCTGCTCACTACCGGAAAGGAACGCAGACTAATACGGTATGGTCAGGTTTCACGCTCATCTAGTCTATCAAAGACAATCTTTCGTTGCACAGTGAGAGGACAGAGAAAGCAAGGCAGACAGAGGAAAAGATGGGAAGATAGCATCAAAGAGTAAAAAGGTGAGGACTTTGCAATGTCCAAAGAAGTCGTGGAGAACAGGGCAAAATGGGGAGAGATTGTCGCACAGTCATCAGTGGCGCCCCCAACGACCAGCCAGATTATGGGAGAAATTAATGAAAATGGAAAAATTAATGAATTGATAATATTTGAAACTTATTGTCTTAGTGCTGAGACATGCAAAGGAGTCCAAAGTAAGTCCGCTGCTTAAAAAAAAAATAAAAGATGTCAAAACAAGAGAACATGTGCTCTGTGACAAAGACTAGACTGTGAAACAGCATATTCGTTGGTAATACAATATACATTGCATTTTCAGTTTTGCTTTTCATGAATCGGGTAGCCTGTTTTACAGGTAAATATGAGTTTTTCTTACTGCATTTATGAGCTCCATGAGATGTTTATTTTATTAGCTTTTCATTTTTATACGCCCGCCATAATGCAGAGGGCATTATGTTCTGATCTCCGTTCATTTATGTCTATAAATTTCGTACCGCAAGATAACACGTTTTCTCCACCATCTATTGTTACCAAACTGTGTGGATGGTTTGCACTTGTGGTACGTAAGCAATATAGCGATTTCTTGATCAAAAGGTCAAAGGTTAATGTGGCTGTGACTGAAAAAACAAAAATGGTTTTCTGCACAATGACGCGAGTTGTCCACAACCTACAGTTACCAAACTTTGTAGATGGCTTGTATTTTTGGGCAAGGAAGAAGGCTATTGTTTCGTGTGATATAAACAGCCAAAGGTTAAGGTCACTGTCTGAGAAAAGGAAAATGTGTTTGCACAGTAACTCAAATTATCACCATCTACAGTTATCAATCCTTGCGGATGACTTGCACTTAGGATAAAGAACAAGACGGTACATATTAAGGTCAAAAGGTCAAATGTCTGTGTCACTGACTAAAAGAAAAATGGTGTCTGCACAATAATTTCAGATCTCGTCCTTGCATTGTCATCAAATTTTGAGTATGACTTGCACATTGGGTACGAAAAAACCTGTGAGTGGGGTCAAAAGTTCAGAAGTCATGGTCATTGTGGCTGAAAGATGAACATAGTTTTGCAAAATAACTTGTTGTAATCTGCGTCCTTTGAATAAATTGTTGAGGGCTTGTGCTGAACAGCGGAAGAGTCCTGTTATTTTGGGGTTTAAAACGTCAAAGGTCATGGTCATTGCAGCTCTAAGAAAAATATTTTTTCAAGTCTAACTTACATTCTGGAGTAAATTCAATGAGCATAACTTGTGGATGGCTTACACTTGGGATAATACAGAAGCATATATTCTAGAGTCTAAAGATGAGATGTCACAGCCATGGAAATCTGATAAGAATGTATTGGATGTAAACCCGTTGTTCATTAATCTCCAGAGCAACCATACCCTACCAGTGCCTACAAGGAGTATATTAAATAAGGCACTATTATTCTCCATCATGATATATTTAATGCAATATACACCGTTCTTTAGATGTATTGTCTCAAGAATATATACACTCTTAGATGGAGCGGGCGATCAATCGATACAGGTAGAGCGAGCGATCAGTCGATAGCTCTCTCGCACTGTTTCCTGCAAACAATATAAACGTTTATCTTTTTAAAGACAATAAGTTAATAGATTAAATATATTAAACCAGAGCTGCACTATATATGTAATTAAATAATATAAAAATCATGTTAGGTTGGTTTCATCTTAGGAAACAGAAGAGTGCGGCAACTTCGGTAACATGTTCTATGTACTAAAATTAGTAATTTTATTCTCTCTATAATGTAGGTTTGTGCATATGTCTGTGTGTATGTTCATTGTATGTCTATGCCTAATAGACCAGCAATTGTTTCTTTTGTAGATCTGCACAGACCAAACACCATCCTAAACGTACTCGGCCAGTGCTTGTTTCACACACACACACACACACACACACACACACACACACACACACACACATATATATATATATATATATATATATATATATATATATATATATATATATAATCGTATCACTAATTCCTGGGTGTCTTAGGTAGAAAGATTTTGTCAAATTTTACTGTTTCAAATCAGTTAATAAATAAGTAAAAACTTTGGGATTTTATATTGGAGTCCGTTCTAGTTTAAAGATATGACATAGTAATTATAAGTTTTAATTGCGAAGATGAAATTCAATATGACTTTAAGCACCCCGTTGATTGAACGTATTATTACGTTAATGTGTGAAAAGGTTATATGTATGCGAAACTATCAAGCAGAACAAATTAATATCAGTTTTCACCGCTTTCAGTGAATGAAAATGAGTGTCGAATGCATGCACCAACTGTTTTAACAGGATTTTGAAGAACGGCTACATATATCCAGTAAATTATAATTATACCAAAATTTTACCATTGGTTTCTTCACCAGTAATGTCAGACTACCTGAACTTTGAGTACAAATCCCTAATGACCTTTGGTCGAGTGTATTTAAGACCTAATGAACCATGGTCGATTGTGTTTAAAATGGCATTTAGGTGGGGCAAACCAGAAACGTTTCTCTTGGCAAACACACAGAAGAAAGAACTAATTCTGAGTCAAGTAATAATATGCTTAGAGACGAACAAACATGCAGACGAAGAAAAAGGTCAACCAATTAACCACTACATAATGTAGCAGACTATTCTTTTCAAGAAAGGTAAACTGTAAAGTACGATGCATTAATAACGTTGTCTTCGTTTAAGTCATTATAACCCAGCAAGGAAATAATGAATAAATTATATTTTTTCTGTAGCCAGGTTTTTTTTTCTTCCAGTTTTCGATTTCTGTTTTACAATTTATTTAGCTGATTACAAGTAGAGATCTATCCAACCAGTCTTTCCTGCTTGTAGGAGGTTTTGGATGTTGCCTTTTAAGGTTACTGTCACGCATGCGCGTTTGATTGCTCCTTAATTCATTATTCACTGCTATGTAATGCTAAATGAAATCGTCATGTGAAGAAAAAAAAAAAACAAAAAACAAAAAACGGAAAGTTCACAAACTTTAAGAAATATGATAAACTTAGGGACATAAATTATTGTTCATAATATTTCTGGAATGTGTGATCGTAAATCGGCTTTCCGACTGACTTTAACTAGTAAATATACACTGAAGCGGAACTCGGATTAACCGTCCTCACTTATTTAATTACGACTTTAACAATTATGATTTGTGATACAGAACAAGCAAACGTAAATTTGATTTATTATATCAAGTTCTGGCTGTTTTCAGCAATGATACCCAGCTGAATCTTGGCTTTATATACGATGGACTGAATAGCAGATTTCGCTGCTCTCTTTACCCATCTTTTGAATCTGGACTGAATAACAGATTTCACGGCTCTCCCTACCCATATTTTTGAGCTGTCTTTTAAAGCTATTTGAATTTCCTTTTCACTTATTACACTGCGTGTCAATTTGCTAACTGTGTCAAATGGTAAATCTCGAAGAGCTATATTCGTTTCGTTAATTGTATAAACAGCTGTATCAAAACGAATTTAAATATTCGTCCTTTTCTCAATCTGGGAATGAAGTGTTTAACATGCCATCATATTGTATGAATAGCAGTTGTGGTATATTACATAATAATTTATGTTTTGCTACGTGTCAGCTAACTGTCCAAACAAATCTCTTCATTTGGTTCTGAGGGTGTCCATATTTTCGTAACCTTTATAAAGATTTCTTTGTTATTGTTTTAATTGTCTACCTTGTTTCGAATTTTTTAAAATATATTTTATTTAGACGAGTCTCTACAGATATTTGTTCTGAGCGCTTTCTTTCTCAGTCGATTTCTTTTTCTAGAGCTATTTTCTAGGACGCTATTATATCAAATTTTCTTGGAAGGTCAAAAAAGATGCTAGTCTCGTAGGGATGCATCTGTCTGCCATATCTAATAAAGTGGATTAAATATATTTGATGCATCGTTAACATTGGAGCACGAACTAAAATTGTGTGCCCAATCAAAGTTTATGTGTTAAGCTTATGAATGTCCACGCAGTAATATGACCACACTTTCCATCTAAAACATGAATTTGATTTGTCATATATAGTTTGGTCATCAAATAATTTTCCCGATGGTCACTTATTAATTGGTCAGTACAAAAATCTCTAAGTAACAATTCTATATTAGGTGATACAATAACAGGGACGAACAAGGATGCTGAGTGAAGTTTACTCTGATACGTTAGCTTATTCAATGTTTAAATTGTTAGCACAATAATATGAGTTTTTTAGATTGGAATTTATCACGTATCATTCAGGTCATCAAGAATTATTACGTTTCCAAGGCAACAGTCTGTCTTGAAACTTATTGGTCAAAAGTTAATTAGATCCCACCAAAACACCAACAATCTTGCATATACAACTTTTGTTCCTTAGCCTGGTATTTTTTTCATTGACATGAGCACTACTAAACTTTTTAAAAATACAATGCTTGCTATGTGGTTTGTGTATGATGATTACACAAGTAGTGATCATAAAACTCTTACTTAAGGCAAAAATGACAACCATGAAAGCTGTGAGTTTACTTAAGGCAAAAATGACAACCGTGAAAGCTGTGAGTTTACTTAAGGCAAAAATGACAACCGTGAAAACTGTGAGTTTACTTAAGGCAAAAATGACAACCGTGAAAGCTGTGAGTTTACTTAAGGCAAAAATGACAACCGTGAAAGCTGTGAGTTTACTTAAGGCAAAAATGACAACCGTGAAAGCTGTGAGTTTAGACACTTTTCAGATTCTGAATAAGCGTTCTCCCAAATGTCTGGGTGACAATATTTAAAAAAAAAAATACAATAAATACAATTTTAGATATTCAAATATTTTCAATGTCCTTTGAATTCAAAATCCACCATATGGTAAACATCTTTAAGATATGCAGCTGTCAACTTTAGAGAACAATAAAATTTTAATTAATTTAGATCATTAATATTATCTTGGAATATTAAAGACTGCAAATGTAATAGCAATCAATAATACACCGCAACTTCCACACAGAACTATCGTGCCGTGATGGTGACAACTAATATGTGTTGTCGTTTTGTTTATTCCTTTGTCTTAAATACCATCTAGTGCTCAACTGTTCGTTCCTTTTTTTTTGGGGGGGGGAGAGTTGTTTTTGGGGGGATTGGGGGCGGGTAAGCAAGGCATAATATGCATCTAGAAATACTTTGAGTCTTTTTAATCTTTCGAATCATCTTCACCTGTGGGGATTTTTAGTTACCAAAATACTAAATTCAGGTTTACTTACTGCCATCTTGAAATGTTTTGCTTCCTTATATTTTTAGTTATGCGCAAAGCGTTTTCTCCAATTGTGTCTATGTGTTATGCTGTAGTATTTTGGTTGTGCAAATCAAATTTATTTTATGTCTTTTATCGTTTTTTTATGTCATGTCGGTATAAGCTCATTAGAGCTTATTGTGAAATGTTATTTTAAATCCGACTACAAATAAATCTTATGTTTTGATATGTTAGCATTCGTCTAATTTAATATCGTCATCGTCGACAGGTTATCAAGATGAATCTACATCAAAGTAATTTGATGAAATTCATCGAAATTCAAGCGTGTTTCCAACAGATCCAATGCTTAAGTGAACATAGAAAAGTGCGTCAACTGTTCTTACCGAGTGAAATTCAAATTAATTTAAAACGATTTGCAACCCATTTTGCTGAATCGTTTGAAACATGCACTTTGGTTACAGCTTATACACCAAATAAGAACATATGTGTATACACTAGTGAAATCAAACTATCGAGTATCGACAGACCTGGTTGTTTGAAGTGTCAGCTCGATGGCCGTATGCTAGCCAATTTTCTACCTTTTAGTTCAGACATAGTAACAAATCCTATAAACATGTAGACATTTTAAAAGTAAGCAACACATATCATGTTATACACAAAATGGTAAAGCAGCATGCGGGGGAAACCCCCCAAAAATGTATGCGTTAGGACGAAGGGGCATTTTCGGACATGCGATTGCAAAAAAAATAAAATATCTGTCCAGTTTCATACAAATTGTAGTAAACGATTTTTTGAGTGATTGACACTTAACACAAAATTTGCTGGTCAAAAATGGATATACGAAACAAAAATTCTTGGTTAACCATTTGCGATTGGAAATGATTATTTTTAAATTCTACCAGTGGCGTAACCTCGGCATTAGTCTTCTGACTTTGAGGCTTTTCTTCTATCAAAACCTTATTTTGCTGTTATTGTTGTTGTTGTTTTGTTAAATATTTTGCGGGACCATTGAGATACATAATTCAATAGAATATATTTATCTTTTTAGCTATATTAAAATCGATATATCTATCCACGCGTTCGTCGAATAGTACATAACGGAAGTGTGTATTACTTTTTTTTATTGTATAGACCTTCAATTTTAGTTTTGGGGTTTAAAGTCTTGACCAATAAACCCAAGCACTTCAGGTTGTACCCGATCTTTATTTGCCTTCTACATGTTGAAAGGTTAACCACTAGATGATCATCACACACACTGATCGAACGGTTGATGTCACGAATTACCTTGTTTTACAAAATGAACATGTTTGACATTTTGAATGCGTTAATAGTATTAAACAGTCAAAACTTTCCAAAGTATATTAACACTGACCACTGTATGGAGCGTCTTTTGATTAAAAAAAAAAAAAAGAACGCAGAGGTACGTTTTTATGGAATAACAGTGAAATTTATAGATTTTCAATAAATTAAATAATTAACAATTTTAGCATAAACGTGAGTTATTTTTACTTGTCTACTTGTCTATTCCCGTTATTATCAATTGACACAAAATGTACAAGCTACATATGTATGTCATGGGAAACTAGCTTTTTTCATAATGATTAAAGTCCGTATCTGATTAAATGAATTGGATTGAAGACAGGTATTGAATACTTGCAGGCATGAGATTTTAAGGTCGGGTGGGTATCATGACCCACTCTTCGAACTCTTTCAGTAGTATCGGGTTTCAGCTTTACCGTGAAACTCTAAGGTGTTGGTATTTTGCTCTTGATTGACAGCGATACTGCTTTGATTATATACATTTATACATATGTAGATTTTCATTTATACGGATATGATATGTGTAAGAAGAGTTGTCACAACTAGGTAGGTAATATATTGATACAAATTGTTTATTCCATTCATTCATTATCATCGATTTTGTTATTTTGAACAGCTTGAAATATGATTTGTTATAAAAGATTAGTCACTACGTTGTCTTTGTATCTATGTTTATGTATGTATGTATGTATGTATGTATGTATGTATGTATGTGTGTATGTATGTATTTATATAGGTTTATAGGTAGGTTGTTGTTGTTCTTATGGGGTTTAACGCCATTTTTCAGCACAAGATAGGCTATACATGACGGCCAGTATAAATGGTGGAGGAAGAACCCGGGAAAACCCCGGAAAGAACCACCGACCCACAAGAAGCTACTGGCAAGCTTTCTCACGTACCCACAATGGCTGAGCCCCAGACTCGAACCCACGCAGGCATAGGTAGATAGGTGGGTAGATAGATAGGTAGGTAGGTAGGTAGGTTGATAGGTAAGCAGGTAGATAGGTATGGTGCATTGAAAAAAAAAGTATTATGGATACTCAAACCATTTTTTAATTTTCTGTGTTTTAATTAGTTTGCCTGCAATGAACGAATATACCTGTACAAATATGATTGAAGGGACTATTGAGAATTACTCGAAGCAAATAAACAATTAAGGCATATTGTAACAGAAAGTAAAAAACAATGTACTCTCTCTCTCTCTCTCTCTCTCTCTCTCTCTCTCTCTCTCTCTCTCTATATATATATATATATATATATATATATATATATATATATATATATAGTTGTAGTATATAATTATGTATGTGCAGACGAATGTTCCATAGTTGGCTACAATATAATTCTGAACTACGACCTGTGTTTAGAACTGAGAGATTGTTCATATCATTAGATATAATTGCTAACATAAGTAAATATCGCATTGTAGTTCTGCTGTGGCCATCTACCGACTTTACCCTTCGCTTCCTGTGCCTAGGGTGGCGGAGTGGTCTAAAGCGCTAGCCTTTATATATCACTCACACATCTCTCCTCTGTTCGCGTGAATGTGAGTTTCGGCTCGACCAACGAAGGTATGCGAGAAAGCTTGCCAGTAGCTTCCCGTGGGTTAGTTGGCCTTCCCGGGGTTTTACTACACCAAATATACTGGCCGCCATGTATCTTGTGCTGGACAATGGCGTTAAACACCGCCAAATTAGACCAAACCTAAACTTTACTTCCACTTCGTATCTAACCAAGGTTGATTATGTTCATTAGAGGTGCACAACCAGGTTTGGTTGGATTAAGCCCGCTTTTGAGGCCAACTGGGCAGTATCCTTTGCCTTTCCTACTGCAAACTCGTCAACAGAAACATCTAAGACCCCACTCTCGTATCGTTCATTCTACTGTAATAGTGCCGGTAAACGTCTCTAATTTATGTGCAATACGTTTTAGAATAGTTGTTGTAAATAATAAATCCTGTGTAATACATTACTTCTGGGGTTTTTATTTTGAAAACAATAAAATTATTTATACAGAATGAATATAGAGTGGACATATCCTGTCCCTCGCTTTTGTAGGCTCCTATGGTCATTTATATGTTTCAGCTATTATGCTTGTACCGTATGGTCAGTTACCCTCCAGTTTTATAATATGTATGCTACACGTTTCATTAATGGTAACATAAACAATATCGAACAAGGATGTGTACCAATTTTATCTTAAATACATTGAAAGGTTAGAAAATTATATTCAGTAAACGTGTGTGGTGGATGTGGGTTTTCATCATTTGAAACATGCCGCTGTTAATACGTTCTGAATGTGCTAAACGATTTTCATTGCAACGGGACAGACTCAGTCCTTAATACGATATCAAATAGTCTATCAATCGATCGTTGATGATCATGAGAGAGAGAGAGAGAGAGAGAGAGAGAGAGAGAGAGAGAGAGAGAGAGAGAGATTAAGTGTACGGTGCTAATTGTTGCTCAGTAGCTACTGAAACCAACAATGGTTACAATCATAATTCCAAAGATTTATAATTCGGGAGCCCATATTGCCGTCGTCGTTGTTGTTGCTTTTTATTTTTATTTATTTATTTATTTTTATTGTTTCAGTCACAAGGTTTTAATAATATTAGTACGTTCATGTACTTTACACTCTTTTGGCAACTAATCATCAGCAACATCATCGTCGTCAGTTTAAAATTGCTACGAGACTAAGATGATTTCAACATTTTATCTTCAGAAAAAGGACGGTGGGTGGGGGTGTAGTATGCACATCAAGGATAATTTTCTTTTCTTTTTCAGTTTGGGGAAGTATTAAAGTATGCTTTCATTGGTATATGTCGAAAAACAAAACATAGTCAACCCTTCGAGTATATTTTTTGTCACACATTAGTTAGGATAATATAACAACTTAAATAAAGATTCATTTCAATGGCATTCAACCTTTAAATATCCCATGGATTAGACAGGTAAACAATGCAGTCTATTAATGTATGTTTTGACTGGTTGCTCTGTTCACAAAGAACAAACAAACCACGTTGGCCGGTTTCAATACATGATCACAACTGCGTTAGTGTTGACTCATGTTACATATATTTCTATTCTATACAAACCTCTCTCTCTCTCTCTCTCTCTCTCTCTCTCTCTCTCTCTCTCACACACACACACACACACACACACACACACACACACACACACACGCGTAAGCATCACACGTTTTATATCCGCACGTTTGCTAATATATTGTCACTTGCCACGCCCGTTCCTCAGTCCATTAGTCTGTTTACATTGAAGCCTCAACTCCATCTACATCGTTGCAGGGAGGGAGATCATAATTAATATGATTATATGAGAACAAGGCTTTTAGTTGGTGTGTTTTTAACAGCACTTTTAGCACATTATTGGCTACATCATCTTGAGGAAACGAGAGCTAAGTGCTTTTCCAAAGGACATACTAAGGCAGCCGACATTTCCCCTACTTCATAAAACTCTACTTGACTCCAATTTTTAATAGAAAATAGTTATGCTAATCAAACTGCAGCAGTTGTCGCTTTCGAGTAAGATGTATACGTTTGGCGTAACATTTATTTTTCGAAAAAATATCGAGACAAGCTTTATGGCAGAAAGGCCTCTGTAGATATCAAACATGTAATCCTTCCAGCCGAGCCACCGCCTCGGTTCGTGGAAGCAGCTCTGCGGGAGGATGGAGTATGGGATGAAGGGTCACATTTTCATAAGAAAAAAAATGTGAACTATTCCTTATAACTCCATCTACACCACTCTGTGAGAGTGGTCATGTTATGCATGGTGTTTCACAAGGACGAATAGATGACGACGAGATCTATCTGTAGTGGCCTCCATTTCTAGTTATGAGGCTGCATTACTTGTGTGTGTGTGTGTGTGTGTGTGTGTGTGTGTGTGTGTGTGTGTGTGACATCAGTTTTACAGTAAGTTTTAACGATTTAACTTAAGCAGACTCGACCATTCAGATCTTGGTTATTGGTGCTCTTTTTGAGGTTCAAGAAAATCGACTGCAGATATTGGACCGATCAACACATGTGCTCCTTAAAATTCCTCGAATGAATCAGTCAGGCTGTAGTAAAATTTACCACCAAGCCACTCAGACTGTTGTGACAAAATTCCACCAAAGCAGCCAGACTGAGCTAAAAAAAATCAATAATTTAGAATCTTTCATTCATAATTGTATACTTTCAGTAGGCGATTCTCATGTTGGATATTACAAAGGCAAGTTCCGCAGTAAAGAATTGTAAGCATTAAACTCGAGTACAGACTCCGAATTCGAGATAAATTTGTCTGTCTCAAGCATTTGAATTTCGAATTAAATTTCTAGCGTGTGCAACGAATGTTTAATTGGGCTAGATAGAAAATCATGCAAATAACAAGAAGTTAATTTGATTTCACTCACAGGCTGTAATGTAATATCATTAGAAATAATTTTGTGATAGCACATGCTGTTAATGCTGTTTTGTTGGTTTTCTTTGTGTGCTTGCTTATATTTTGTAATCGGGGAGATTTCTCATCATCTTACGTCACTCTTTAAAAGTCATCAAGTTATTCACTCTTTTAGCTTTTAGTAATAGTTTGACCCTCGTATTTTGTATTACCCTCGTTGTATCTTGTGGATACCCGTTGTATTTCGTATAACCCCGCTGTATCTTGTGTATACCTTTTATATCTTGTGTTATACTGGTGTATGTTGTATTAAAGTCACCACAGTACTGGCACTTGTTGGTTTGTTGAAATTTCGTGTTCGTTATGTCTGCTTCTTGAAACCCGTCCCTTATTGATTTAAAGTTGTTGTTTGTTTGTTTTTTTTTCAAACAGCATCTGTTGGATAGTTAATAGAATGAGTTGCTTCCTCATCTCGCCACTGAAGCACGTACTTAGCGGAAGCAAAATGATAACACTGCGTTGTGGGGGGGGGGTGTTTGTTTTTGTTTTTGTTTTTTTTTGTTTTTTGTTGTTGTTTTTATATATAGGACCAATGACCCAAGTACAAAATTATACAATGAAGAAATATATAATTGGAGTGGAAACACAAGGGAACTAATCACATCAGCATACAAGATAAACTTTTGTTTAATACCTCTTGATTCACATCTTTCTACTAGCACGGTATATAAGTTATACTCAGAGAATATGGATATTTACATAAAATGTCAGTTGTTATCGCACCATATTATGAAGGAAAATGTAGCGGAACCTTTTGTCTGTTTGTATATTTTACCGGCATAGAGACAGATGGCAGGTACATGTGTGATATATTTAGCTACAGGTATTTCAAATCAATCAAGACAGCAGTATTCTTATTTACCAGGATAATTTTACCTTATTGTGCCATTATTTATTATGGTTAAATGATGTTACATTATTACTGTGCGTTCGCGTGGCTAATTGTCTTCGTTGTTCAAAAAGTGTGAAATAATATCATTAAGTGCGACTGGTCTATCCAAGTTTCAGTTTGATTTTTCCTCTTTTTTTTTTTTTTTGTATCTCTCTATACAGATGGTAATATACAAAAAATATGAGTGGTCCAGTGATTTAGTGTTCTAATATCCATAGAGAAGATCACACACACACACACACACACACACACACACACACACACACTGATTGGTCCAGAAATACCCAAAATGTCTGCCACTCTGTCCTTCAGTAAAATATAAATGGCTGCTACAAATACAAGAAGGGAAATATATAAAATGAAAATATGCCAAGATATTGCTGTTGTGATAACCATGTATGTCCAGGCTACTTACTCCAGACAGTGCTTGTATAATCAGGATCATTCAAATGTTCATATAAATTTTATTCTAATAACGTCATTTGCTTGAACCGATCATTCACAAAATTTATGACTTTATCCTATTTTTGTCGCTTAATTGTTCTAACTCAGCTGGCGTCAGTAATCCAGCTGCCCAGGATAGAGTCTTTTATACAGTGAAAATGTTTAATTTTTTTTAAAGTATACTCTTACGAAGCAAACAGATATCCATCTATATAATACAGCTCTATCGCGATCGCTTTGCACCTCGTTGGCATTGGATCGATTCCCCTCTCAATTAACAGCAAGAGTGTGCTTGGCCTATGGATGTCGGGGAGGGGCAGCTGTTTCCTCCAGCTTCTCCGGTTTCCTTCGCACCATATGCCAATAAATTAGTCCTCAATAATACGGCATATAAGTATCTCGAACTTATTATGCGTCTGATATGTACAACTAGGGAATAAATAGGCCATCTGATTTTTGTAAGCAGTTTAAAAACCTCTGCATTTTCTGATGTACTCAGCAGGAACAGCCTCGGGTGGTTCAAAAGCTTCGTTTTGCACATCTCTAGCTGTTATCCAGCTAAAATTGGAAAGCCAATATCACGGGCCAGAAACGAGTACAACTGGTGACTCGGTAAGTTAAGTTGCGCAGTACTTTAGGGAGCATACAAAGCAATCGGACACCGCTCGGCCATTTCCGTCAGGTCGATAATTAACCTCGGATGTAATTGTAGGAATCCACAATATGGAATTTGGTTATTCGCCTCTGGCAGAATGCACTACGTATGTTGCGACAGAAAAGGCCAACAATGTTTTAAGTGTGAATTGTTTTCTTCCGCCAACATATTGTGCCAGTTAAACAAAAGTAATTCAAAATCTACTTTTCAGTGGCGACGTCGTTTTTTCTCGACTTCACGGGAAAGGCTAAGGATGTTCCGATTGCATGATAAGCCGTTAAGGGGACAGGGGCCAGTTTTTATGTACAAATTTAGTGCCGCAATCAGCGACCTAGTATAAAAAATCATAACAAATCAAATATACAAGTGAGGTCAAAAAGGTCCATATTTCTGGATACCTATATTAAAACAAAGCATAAGAATATTATCCACTTGACCAGAGAAGTCAATGGCAGTTCATAGCAGAAGAAGTTTGTGCACCCCAACCCCAAATTTATACCTGCAATTTTCATGTCCGAAGGTCATTTCTGACACCATGTGATGCTCACAGTGCAAACACAAGCCCTTTTCCTAGATGACAGTTCTGCAAAACAGTGTGTACTAAACAGGCTGATGCAATTGAAAATAGTTGTCATCCAAGCCGTTTTTGAGATATTCTACTTGCCCCAAACCCATGTGTTTACCGCTATGCGAAGCTAGCTCTTCTTCCTAGCCGACTATTGGTATTTCACTATCAACATACTGCAGAGTAACTATGGAAGGTGTACATGCCTGACATCAGTTTCAAGAACAACAAAAGCCCGAAACACCTAGTTCACAAATATATCTATATCTTTAATTAGTAAACAATAATAGCTGAAAAAGTCACACCATAGCCTTAAGTTAAGAAATTTGCCAGGGGCCAATTTACGAAACTGGACCCTGCCACCTAAAAAAAAAAAAAGAAACCTAAAGGGACTTTCAGACATTATTCCCAAAAATTTTAATTTCAGCTTCTTCCTTTTATACGATTAAAGAATATAGTAATTTCTAAACATTATGAACAAATAGAGAGGCCTTCAAATTAAATATTTCCTAAAGCTTGACAAATTCAGCACAGTTTTTATTCATACCATTGACTCGGGGTTGCTGGGGGTGTGGAGGATGGGATCCAGAAGTTAATCTGTCATGGGGGAATGAGAGCTTTCTGTTTGTCTTGAATTCACCTCTCGTAATTCCGATTCTGTTCAACATTTTTATATTTTCAGAACACAACTGAATTTGAACTCTAAGAACTAGAAAACATGGGATGTGGACACTCCAAAAGTGACGACCCCGTAAGTCGGGTCGCCAGCGCTCATTTCAAGAAAGAATTTAAAAAACGAAGAAATAGCACCAAGAGCACGAGTAGCAGCAGCAGTAGTAGCAGTGATGACAGCAAACACGTCAGTAAAAAAGGAAAAAAGAAAAAGGAGGAAAAGGATAATGTCGTGAGTCCAGTTATAAAGGTAAATGAAGACAAAATCTTAAACAACGAGAGTCAGAAACCATTAACTCCTACACCAAAATCTGCAAGCAGCAGAGGCAGCAAAACCAGGAACAGCAGCAGCAGTGGATTCTCAGGTAGTATTAATCTCCTTTTGTGGGCATTAAATGAGTTTCCACATCCGAAAAATTATATATATATATATATATATATATATATATATATATATATATATATATATATATATATATATATATAACATATATTTTATAACAGAAACCGTAATTTGAATATTTGTACATACAAAAGTTAAAATTACTAATTTGATGGAGGTAACGATTAACGACTCAAGTTAATAAAGCACAAAATCTGAAGTTAATAATAAACAATGTAGACGAAGTTTGCTCAACGGTAATTAATAAAAATGAGAAATACCTCAAAAAGAAAAACTTGGTATATCATTGAAAACTTGGAGGGTCTATACTCAAATAACCCACTCCTCCATAAAAGTCGAGAAATAACCTAGAATGTAGTTGTAGGAACGCATATATAATTGATGGGGTTTGGTGATTCGACTTTGGCGGAGTACACTGCATTTATTGCAACAGTAAAGGTCGACAAAGTTCCGATTGTGACTTTGTCTCCTTCCGCCGCCAGGCTGTGGCAAGTGAACAAAGGTAGTTCCAAATACATACATTGTTTTCAATGGCGACGAATTACATTATAGTTTTTTTACTTGATGGAAAAGGTCAAGGATGTTCCGATCGACCCAGGGAGATCAACTGATCTATAAATTCTCAGCTTCTCTATTCAGTTTACAGTGCTGTGATGGATAAAATACTATGTTTTCACATTATAAGCTTTTGTATAAGTATCTCAAAGGCAATCCAAGAAAAGAAGCACTCTTCTACTTAAGGTGATGCTCTACAGTTTCGTATTTTCCTTAGGGTTAGATTTCCTTAAGAATTTCCTCAGATTTCCTCACTGGTTATACTGGCTATTTAATAAAGACCTTGTATTTCTTAGACATTGTTAAAATAACTTTTAATTCCCTTCATTTGGTATGTGATTGATGGGTGTAACATGGGTTATAAGTTTATAATGCAGCTTGGCCTTACTTCAGATGTGTATCTTTAACAGAACATTTTACATATTTGGTAATTTATTCAGTGCACATTCAGAAGCTTGTACTGTTTAGTCTGGGAAAAAAATCGTTTCTCTTTTATAAATCACTGTTAAAGAGAGTGCTATTTGGACTAATTCAAGCCGATGTTTCGAGTACATGGGAGTAGTCATTTTGGTCAGATGTGTGCTAAGATTATGCATAATTTTCATAAGTACAATATCCAAAGAAATTTCAGTCACAGTACATGAAAGTAACATAGAGGTATGTCAAGATTCTCTCCATTGTGTATCATGAAAATGCAAACATCTTCACTTTACACCTGTCACTCTCTCAGAAGTTCATAATATCTGTGGAGCTCAAGAATATAATACAGACCCAAATCACTGGGATCCCACCCACATATAGCAAAGGGGGCGCTCTAGCGTCCTCTAACAGTTATTACCCCTATCTCGAACTTAAATGACATATTGTTTACGAGAGTCATGTGGTTAATTTTTAGAGGCTAGACCTACGAACGTCATATGCCGTTGAAGGACAATTTGTCATATAACCTAAAACAAGAGCAATTTTGTTTTATACTAAAGAAAATTATCAACAATGATTTAACGACAAAAATGACAACTTTTCTGAATAGTAAAACACATTTCGGAACTTCTACAAGCACATTTAGCCGTATTTTAAGGAAACCGAGAGCACTAGTAGTCCGAACTTACGGGAAAACGTGGTATAATATCACCTGACGTAACGGTCACGTGAGGGTAATAAAACATGACGTTAAGGAGAATATAAATGCAGTTGAGGAGATGGAATGTTTACTTTCGGAAATATAACTCATGTAGAATGTTACTTGTTTTGAATTTTATCAGGGTTCTATTGTCGAAGAATTAAAAAAAAATTTGGATATAACTAACCACTGGGGGATCCATAAAATTAATTCGTTTTCGTTACATACATGATTCGTTATATTCATACTCTAATAAAAAAATAAAAAAAATTTAAGCAGGCACGCGAAGACGCTCTCTCTCTCTCTCTCTCTCTCTCCGTCAAGAAAATAAGCGTTGGTGAAATAATCGTATATAACGAACCACATTATTTGTTTTCGTTGCATCCACGATTCGTTATATTCATACTTGATAAAATGATAACGCTTGAGCAGTTAGGTGAAGGCACTTCGCTCTCGACCTAATCGTGTTTTGCTGCTTTGTTTTGCTCAGCATTTCTGACAAGAAAAAAACAAAAAAACAATGGTGAAATAAATTTTTGGTGGATGAAGTTATCTTCAGTATCCTATCGCTAATATTTCTGTGCGAATTTAGTCACCTGGTATTTTTGATGAAAAATGTATGTTTGCCTCAAATGCTATGATTTGTATTATTTTTTCGGGGTATTTTTGGCATTTTATATGGAACTAATTCAAACGTCTACAAAGTTGACATTCTCACTAGACAGCAGCTCATATATATATATATATATATATATATATATATATATATATATATATATATATATATATATATGATTAAATTTGAATCAAAATGAAGTTACGGTGTGTGTTTTACTACAGTTATCTGAAAATGATCTGAAATATAGCTTTGCTATCGTACTAGCAATCTGATTTCATGAGTCAGACCAAATATTCTCAGTCTAGACTTAATGTTGAAGACATGTGAGAAAAATGATGCTCAGTTATCTTCCATGTATGTTATGTGCTTCAGAAATTGTCAAACTGTACTATTCAGTACGTTAAAAAGAACCGCGATGACATTTAATATTTATAATTATTATATGCTCATTTGTTTCTCCATTTACTTTACAATATCAGAATCATGTATTTTTTTTTGATACTATACGGCTTCATACTCTACGACACGCGTATCTAAAAATAGTGTCATGAATTAGGCACTACTTTGTAAACAAAGAAAGTACAGTCATTTGTAAACGTTTTAACTGTGGCTTGATTAGATTTGTTTGTGAATGAACTAAATAAGCTTTTTCGTCCTTTCGAAAGTAGAGACGATAAAGTTAACATGTGGATAAGTTCACTGAGTCACAAACGAAACTTTCAAACAAGCAAATGTGATATTCGCAATGTCAGTAACAAACGTGTGAGACGCAGTAATTGACAATACCATTCTGATCATTGAAACAGTTATTTAGGAGAAATATTCGTAACATGTAGCAAATAGAATAGTTCAGACAATGACCAGTGCTCTCAAGGGTCTGTAAAGCTAGCATAGAAAAGCATACTGAGGCCAAGGGCTATCGCATATCTATCAGAGACGTACCATTTTGCAAGGAAGACAAAACACTAAATTTGAGAAAAAATGGTACTGAATGTTTTGGTAGGAAACTAAGAGCATCGGAACCAATAAACCAAGACGACGAAAAAATATTATTTCCGCTGACTAAATGGACTGTCAATAATAACCGCTTTGCAGTTTTCTGCAAATCCGAATGACATGACCCATGCCATTTGTACCAATACTTGAACTGTACTGTAATTTCGACTACATTTCCAACTGTAATCACATTCTCCTATCTGCATTCAAAACAAAATGAATGTGAGATTCCATAGCGTCTTTTTGATAATTTGAATTAAAAAATTTAATATGTTTCGCACATTATAATTCCAAACAATCAATGACATAACGTAAACAGAGATGCCGTTGATTCAATGCCAGTCCATTGCTCAAATCACATGTACATCGTACGCATTAACTCAGCTATAAGCAAAACTAAGTTGGATCAACAGGAAAACACAGGGCCAGATTTAAGTATAGCAAAAGCTATGGACCTCACAGTCTGAGAGGGCCTCTAAAAATTTAAGAATTTTATTTAATTTGTTACATTTTTATTATAATTTATATTTAAGTAATAATTTAACCCGTGATTTTTTGCATAATATATCCACTATTATTATCTTTTCATATATTTTATATAAATTACATTATATTGTAATAATTAGCACAAAATAATTGCCAAGCTCAGTTGTTACACAGCCTTATTCTCTGTTAACACTTACCAAATAGGTCCTCTACAGCTTCCATAGATTAGAGCCTCGCCATGTCTAAATCGGCTCTGGGAAAACAAAATCCACCCATTCCAGACGAACTGGAAAAGTTGTTTCAATGCGCATTTTTTCACAATATGACTCTAAATTTAAAATTTAGGTAGACGAAAACAAGATTTTTGTATAACTAATGTCGAGCGTGCGACGAAGTTCAAAGGTCGTTGAGCGGTGCTATATGCGCAATAAAATTGTTACTGTGTATTGATGAATCTACGATTGTGTATAAATTCAATTACTTTTGTTGTGTATCAAATCAATTGCTTTCTTTCTTGTAGTGTATTAATTTTATTATTAAGCCTTAGGTAGAAAAACAAAATGGGCATATGATAAAAAGGTTACGGTATTTGTATGAGAAAATATGAACTCGTTTCTTTTCGGACTAATACTGCACTCTCAAGGTCGTGCAGTATTACTGAGAAAAACTCGTTCATATTTTCCCATACAACAACCGCTGTAACCTACAAAACTATATTTTTAATGACTCATACTAGCATATGTATTCCAGATGAGAAATTTTATGACTTTCAGAACACGAGAAAGACGCTTCATCCATCGATCCAAACGAGGTCGAGAGAAAAGCGGAAGATGAAGATGGAGAGAAAATCTTTTCACTCGGCGGGAATGACGAGGAGGACATAAACACCACACAGAAAGAAACGGGACCAACGCACGAGAATGTAACAGACATCAAAGAAGACGGTGGTGAAGAAAATCAAAAGGCTAATGATGTTGAAATGTCTCAGTTTAAAATCATAGCTGACGACGACGACGAAGAAGAAGAAGAAGAAGAAGACAACGTAGATGGCACAAGTGGCAATAACGTAAATGACAACGATACGCAACAGAACAAAAAACAAGACGCTGATGACGAAGACCTTAGTATTTATGAAGATAATGGCAATAATAATGATATAGAAGATGAAAATGACAAAACACCGGGATCCGTAAGAGCGGATGATTTCGATGACACCGAGCAACAAATGAATGGTTATGGCGAGGATGTGCCAGATACATTTCTAGGGCATACTGACGACAACGGCACCGAGCATAACAAAAGTACAGAGCCATCGTATGATATTGTAAAATATGAGCCAAACGAGGATTACGATAGAAGTGACGAAGATGACAAAATTCTAACCCTGACACCCAGAAGTGAAAGAGAGAGAGAAGCGGAGGAAGACAGTCTAGATGTACCTGATACCTTTAAAATGGAGTAAATATCGGCCCAATTGAAATGAAAATAAAGTCATCTTAAACAGAAATTAAAAAAGACGCTCATCCATCCCCAGTTTATATTTGTCAACCAAGGTGACATGACGTTTCTATCTTTCGGTATTATTCTTTTCAAATCGTGGTATATTTAATTAATCAACATTGTAAACACTCTTGAAATTTTTTATTCACAGCTTACCTGGAAATATTTGCTGGTAAATTTTTTCCTTAGATTAAACCAAAAGCTCAAAAAACTAAAGAAAAACACAGTAACTGAAAGGAGTTTACATTTGTAGCAGCAGTGCGTTCATATTGCAATAAACTGTAAAGTTACAAATACAACTGTGAATTAGCCACAAAAAGGACCAAGTGTCGCATAAAACACTTCCAAGACAATAAAACGTTTTAAATCTGAGGAAGAAACCAGTTCAAGCTTCGCCAGCGGCCATTGTATTACTGTGATAGAAAAATTGCATTAATCTACATTTTCAAACAACTTGGAAGGAGCCATGGCTACTCAGTGGTTAGCGTGCCGGGCTCATTACCGAAAGAGCGGGGGTTAAAATTCTACCATCTGATGAGCCCAGGTTGGATATGTAGAATTTGCCTATAGTCAAATAAATAATCCATTAAAATCAACCAAACTGAAACAGGAGGCGTAAATATTGATACACCATGGTTTTCTTTTAATTATAAATATACCATAGGTTTATTACAATAGCTTGAATATCGTTTAATATAAGCCAGTTTGATTAGTTTAACTACCTGCACGCGAACTCAGTGCTTGCTTTGAGATAACTCTTGATAGAATACACACAAGACTCTATCTCCGTGCAATTACAGCTTTATTCCCCATAAATCTAGAATAAATATTATAGTTACCACAGAATGATCACATTAATGATCGTTTCGTCATATAAATCGTTCCATACATTGTGGCGTAACACTTTGCAAAGTCATATCAACCTTAGCTGGCAATAATATATCCTTAAGATCACGTGATGAATAGAATCTGAAACTGATTTTAATTTGGTATGAAAGTTATAAAACTCACTGAATGCTATGTAAATCACAGGATGCAGTTAGTGACATCAAATATTATATATAAAAATTCACGTAAAGTGAAAACTTGTGCAGATTAAAAAAAAAAAAAAAAAAAACTCTAACCACCACGCCATATCAAATGAAGACTTGTATAAGATTTCAAGCGCTAACCGTCGTGTCAAATGAAGACTTGTGTAAAATTTAAAGCCGTAACCACAACGTCATATCAAATGAAGGCTTGTTTAAGATTTAAAGAACAATCAACACTTTAGTTTGGTGTTTCCTTACTAGCTGGGTGTTTGGGCAGTGGAGAGATTGATATACGGAGGAACTATAAAAAGTTTCATAAGATGATTTTGAGTTAGCTTTCATCATGAAAAAAAAAAAACGACACGTTTTAAATGCTTTCATTTTACATGGAGGCTAGCGCGAATACGTTTCTTTACGTTAATTCGGTCTCGCCGACTCCCTTTTTTTTATAATAAAAAAACAAAAAATATTCAAAGCTTAAGTACAGTTCTTATCTAATTTGTAACGGACGAATGGAGGGCAAAAAAAGGAAATATATTTTTTTTTACATATTTTATATTTGGGACAGAAAATTATGAGAAATGAAAACAAAATATGAAAATCAACAAACCTTGGTCGTTTCAAGCTGTCTATTATAATTATATATATATATATATATATATATATATATATATATATATATAATCTTAAAAATTTAAATTAAACCTAATAAAAAGTCATCTGAAAATGGAATTGCGACAGTGGTATAGTGTAACTATAATTGTGTTTAAGTGTCTCTCTTAAAATTACTGTCTGACACATTTTTTCAGAGATCTATGCATACTTCACGTGGGTTTAACGCCATCTTTCGGCACATGATACATGGCGGCCAGCATATCTGGCAAGGAAGAACCTAGGTAAACCCCAAATAAGAACCACCGACCCACTCGAATTCACTGACAAGCTTTCTCACATACCCGCGTTGGCCAAGTCCGAGACACGAACGCACGCTGTCAGAGGTGAAGTGTCAGTGATCTGTAAAACGAGGGCGTTCGACCACTTGGCTACCTGGGTCCCCTCATCCATCCATCCATACATACACACACACATATACATACATTCAAACACATCGATCACTAATCCATAATCTATTAGGTTTGCAAGATACATTGTGTTTCCGTGTCTCAAATTTCTCTAAACATTGCTAGTGAACGTTTAAATGATGGCGAACACAATTTTGAGGACAGATGAAACGTGTTGGAGTAGTTAGACAGTCTGTCTTTAGGCTCTTGTGCTGTTTCTCATAGTTTCAGGGGTTTCAGGCAAATATTTCACAATAATCTGGTAGCTCTGAGCAACGAAACTTATTTAAACAAGAACAAAAGATAACGTAATTTTGATAACGGGTCGAAATGCCTAGTCTCTCGAGCTAATACCCAACCATTATACATGAATCGTAAAACTCGTCCTGGCCGGGGCTGGGCCTACACCAAAGAGGAGCTTGATTTAATATGATCCGTGGCAACTGCAGTTCACACACACACACACACACACACACACACACACACACACACACACACACACATAGAGAACGTTGGAATGTGTATCCTGGATTTACCATGACTCCTGCCTTATCCAGGCAAGTACAACTCCGCACGAGAAATCCGTGAAAGTAACCAAAAAAATATGCTAGAGCTATCGTGATTCCTGCCTTATCCGAACAATTTTAACTTCCTTATGGTAACCATTGACAACAACCACAGAACATCCTAGAGCTACAGTGATTCCATATACATTCAAGTACAACTCCGTAAGAGAAAGGTGGACACTGTCATAGAAGGATAATATTCATGGTTAGCTAGTGTTAGCCCTATTCTGGTATCCTTCTAATATTTTTATATCAAGCCACTCCTAGCTTAGCGTCTGTCTTTTTCATTTGTGCATTTGTGGACAATTTACAGTCCCGTCCAAACATATTTGCACTGACTGGGACTTCAGAGATGACCACCACCTTCACTCTTCTTTCCACCGTCCGAAATACAAAGGCTATTATATATGCTTTCTCTGTCTCATCCAAGGCTTTTTGTGTATTGGGTTTGTCCTAAAAATCCCAAAAGAATTTTGAAAATAGAATTTTATTTTGGGGTTAGTCTTTATTTTGATTTTAATAATGAACGTTGCTGGGTTCAAAGCCCCTATTTTTCTCTCTTTTTAGATGTAAATGTTTAGCCAAAATTTTACAATGTCTACATTCCTTATTTACAGATGGCCATAGCTTCCTGTCTCTTGTGTGTACAAGTTTTGTCTAGCTAATCATTTGTTTCGCATATGTCAGTCAGGCATTCTTATTTTTTTATATTATTGTGTTAACTAAATATCTGTCTTAGCATCGGTCATGAAATAAACTCGAAGAACTCCGGTAAAAAATATAATGGTGACGAGTGCTTATTGTTTGTTTATTTGTTGTTGTTTTGGGTTTTTTTTTTTCGTGTTAAACAGTCATACCTGTTATTAGTTATACGTTTATTATGTCGTTTAGAGATAAGTAGCGAAAGTTTAAAAAAATTGAAAATTCCGTGATAAGGTTTTGTCGTGTATTTTATCCTTCTCTCTCTCTCTCTCTCTCTCTCTCTCTCTCTCCTTATTGACTTAAATTCGAATCCTTGCTGACAGTCAATTAAAGATGGACTATACTGGGTTGTAAAACTTAATTTGAAACTATATAAATCATTACATATGCAGTAAAGCCAAATAGTTCATTTTTGTTTGCCCCTTTTTTAAGTTTTGGTTTCTTTGATTGCTTTGCTGTCTTGGCCATATATATAGAATGTTGTATCAATTGCATGTATATCAGTGTAATGGTTTCTATATAAAATGACAGGTTGTTAAAGTACAAAAGAAGAAAAATAAACATGTCATAGAATTTACTCCTGAAGCATGCCATATATTAATCGACCAGGACTTGATGGAGTTCTGCTGAGTTGCACTTGTTGGGTTCTTTCACTAAGATAAAATTGTTTCCATAATTCTTTTTTCCCCAATGCAATTATAACAGAAGAGCTTTCAATAAGTATGTTATGATCAATTAAGTCTAATGCCTTCTTTGGTTGCAAACATATTGATCTTAATATGTTGCCCATATCTATTTGTTAAGGTCGTGTGTCTTTATCTGTACCGTATGGCATGAGTGGTTTAATCGAAATCCTGATTAGTGTCCATCATTTGCTTGTAAGAAACTACTGATTTGGCTTGCTGTTTCTTAATAAATTTGAATTTGTGGGAAAGACTGAGATGGGTCTGTAATTTTCTGAAAGATCTCTCTCTCTCTCTCTCTCTCTCTCTCTCTCTCTCTCTCTCTCTCTGTGTGTGTGCAATAGTATTATAGTATTATTCTTGCTTACTGTAAGACATAAAGAAATCTCTCTCTCTCTCTCTCTCTCTCTGTCTCTCTCTCTCTGCAATAGTATTATTCTTGCTTACTGTAAGACATAAAGAAATCTCTCTCTCTCTCTCTCTCTCTCTGTCTCTCTCTCTCTGCAATAGTATTATTCTTGCTTACTGTAAGACATAAAGAAATTTTTATTATATTTTTGGATTAATGTCATAATTTGTAATATTGATTTGAGTATTATATTTCCACTTTAGTTTTCAACAATATAGGATTAAGGTTATTGATTTACTGCACCGCTTTTTGGTTATCTTTCGAAATTGATTTTCAGGGTTTTTCTAAACTTTAGAGCCATGACTTCCTCTCATGTTATGGAGTTTGACATGGGATAATTTATATTTTGATGCGTATTCTTTAAATTTAGAGTGGAGAAAAATAGTGGAATTTAATGGTACGATCTTATCTCTCACGTGCGTAATAAACAAACATATGAATATTTCGAGAAATTCAGATTCAAGTTCTGTCTATTTATGTATGTTATTCGGTGGTCTCATTTTATGAACATCAGTCCTCGCTGTACACAGTAAGGCTATTTATTATTTAACCAAAATATAATCAGTTACCTATTATATTCAGCATTGGTATTTGTTGCAGACATAAAATGCATTAAGTGTCAATATTTCACTCTACTAGTTCAAAATATATTGTATAGAATCTTGAACAAGTTACCGTCTGTACGACAACTTGTACAAACTTTCTTCCGCAGGCATATTGTTACGCTCAAGGGGTATCACACCATGTGTGGCTTGATAGACCATGTTTCCCATATTTCCAAAAACTTCAGTACAACATTCGTTGTCAATTGAAAGGTTCTTAATAGCGCAGATACTTAAGTAATTGGGCCCTAATCACCTAATTACTACACATCACGAAACTCAGATATCAACCAATACCCAATTCAAAGTACTATTGCTATCTTAAACACGTGTATCATATATCATATCTCCTTTACCAGCCACAAACCACCCCAGCATGGCGACAAAGAATCCTAGCGCTCCCAAACTACTTAGCACCCAAAACAGCCAGTCGGCTTCAGACTATATCAGGTCACATGTATAAGCATAAGCCACTATAATAGCTAAGAAGCTAAAATAATTTGATCAGCATCCACACGATCAACAGTCATTATATCAGGAGGAATGTGTTTACAAAAGCTATACGAGTTATCCGTGCGTATCTTTCCATTCAGTTAGTTTAACATTAACATCCATAACCCAGTCATTCAACAGTCTAGGTGCCGCAACCGTTATCCACCCTTATTTCTTTTTAAAACAGTAAATTAAGTAATCAAAATATTAAGACAGTAAAAGATACTGAAGAAGAGAAACCTGCATTCAAATTCGTCCCAAAAGCCTTGTCGTAGCCTCGGCGCGCCCTCCTACGGTAAATTAACTTGGTTCTCTGACCAGATATATAATCGGCCACAGACACCTCGGTACTCTCATTGATATAAATCTCATGTTCGTTTCCTTTTGCTAGCGGCGTGCTCTCAGCCATGTCACAAGCTCAGATCTTTGAGCCTTGGGACATGGCGATGTTTCCTCTTCCTCCTGTGTCTTATCACCACCATCATATTACTCTTCCTGGCTGTTGGTAGGTTCATGTTCACTGTAATGGTCGTACCAAATATGATTTCAATCGACTGAATTGAACAATCTGAGTCGTCAGTTTATTTCTTGCGATGAGGTACGTGACATCCGTTATGCTCTTAGCAATGCGCCATGGTCCAGTCCACTTGACCTGCATTTTTGGGGATATCCCTTTCTTTCTCTTTTGGTGAAACCCCATAGGTCACCATAACTGAAAGACTGATCATGCAACGCTTCTGCATCTGTGGTGGCCTCAATATCAGGCAAATGCACTGACTCAAACCACTTGATGAAATGATTTCCAGTCATAAGAATGTATGCGTTTTCCTCCTCCGTCTTTGTAAGAGGTCCTAAAATATCGAGAGCTACGAGCTCTACTGCTTCAACAGCTGTTATGTACTAAAGGTTTGCTCTGGGGTTCTGGCTGAGGTTCTTGTATTGAGCGAAGACGGAACACGTCGCAACAATATTCTCGAATATCATCCCTCGTACCAGGCCAGTAGTAACGTTTGTGGGTTTATTAACCCATAAATACCCCACCCACCGCTGATTACTCATGACATTGTTTTATGCTTTCCCGCCGCCAGTTGTGCGGTACGACGATAAAAGGTTTAATTGGCTTTCCAGAACTATCAAGCCAAACTCTCACGAGCATCTCGCTGGACATTTCCAACAACGTCTACACTCCCGATATGGCCTTGGCCTTACGCTTCTGATATGGCCTTGGCTTCACCACTGTCTACAGATACTTCTTCTTAAGAGCGGCACTACCGAGTCTCAACCCAACCGATCAGCCTTGACAAAGTTGTATCTTGTCTCTGCACCTCTCCAAAATGAACACCACTATCCAGCCATATAGTGGAGAACTTATCAATAAATTTCTTACAGTTTTTGCAACCTTTCAGGGCAAGTGGCTTAAATCATCGGCATTGGCATGGCGAGTTCTAGGGCTGTGTTCTATTATGAAGTCATATAACGATTGCTGTTCCAACTAACGGGCCATTGTCCCTTGGGCTCTTCAAGTTCACGAGCCACGCAGGCTACTGTGCTCAGTGTGAACGCTGAGTATGCTGTCGTAAAGATAGGTATTGAAGTACCAAATATAATGCACGACGGCCAACAGCTCACGACGAGTAACATAATAATGTAGTTCCGTCTTGTATAGGTACTGATTAGTGTAAGATATCCCTATTCGTTTCCCTCAGTTTTCTGGGAAACGACCGCTCCTTTTGCTTCACCGCTACCGTCTGAATCTAGCATGAAGTGACACTTGAAGTAGGGTACATCCGGAACTGATGCTGTGGCAATCACTTGACGTAACTCTTCGAATGTCGCCTGATGCTTACCTGTTCAGCGGAAAACGGCATACTTTTACGTAAGTTGGTGTAAGCAAGCCGCAGTTTGAGCAATGTGACCTATGAACCGCCAATAATAGCTACAAAATGTAAGGAATTTCTATACCACAATAACTGATTTCTCTACAAACTAGAAATAAACTAATGCAGCTGATATAGTATGACCAAGATACCATACCTCTCGCGCACATTTGCTGCTTTTCAGCTTCACACAGGCTATTTTGAAGACACGTAAAGACCTGTGCTTGTTTTTCAAGCAATACTTCCGAATACTACTACATCGTCAAGATAGATCAGGCAGACTTCGTATTCCTACCTGGCTAGGACGGCTTCCATCTTACTCTCGAATGTTCCGGGCGCATTGCACACCAAACGACATCGCTATTAATTGGTCAAGAACTATTCTTTTTGCCAACTCCGTCTGAGGTCTGTTAGCCTGCTCAAATTCCACCTGCCAGTACCCCGACAGTAGATATAACGTGGAGAACCAGCTCATGCCCGACAGTGAATCAAGACTATCATCGATTCGAGGAAGAGGGTCAATCCTGTGTGGGGTTCATGTACCAGAGCCTCGTGACACAATGGTAACTTTAATTAATGAATAAAATACAATTGCGACAATATGACCGCTTGAACGCAAAAGATATACCTTGGAAAGTCAGAAATACTCCAGGCAGAGGCGGTCTCGTGCGGCATTCACTTGCAACCAGCTGCTTGACACGAAGGCAGCAACAAAAAAGACTTAAGAAAATTCTTATTTTACGGAGCCCAAAATCAGATGTTGTAGAGTATAAACTTTCTGCAACGAAGTGACCTCCCTCTAGGTAAGTTTAGAAGTTCCGTTTTTATAACACTAATACATCTACTCCAAGAGACTGATAACTATAGACAGCTGGGCAGGAACTTTATTTCCTCACACACCCCCCCCCAATTATGTTGTTGTTGTTGTTGTTGTGGGGATTAACGCCATTTTTCAGCACACGAAAGGCTATACATGGCGGCCAGTATTAATGGTGGAGGAAGAAACCGGGAAATCCCCGGAAAGAACCACCGACCCACGAGAAGCTACTGGCAAGCTTTCTCACATATCTACATTCGCCGAATCCTAGACTCGAACCCACGCAGACAGAGGTGAGATGGCAGTGATCCGTAACGGAGAGCGCTTTAGACCACTTGGCCACTCGGGGCCCCCCCCCCCAATTATGATCAGTGCCAAAAATTAATTGGATAACACACACACACACACACACACACACACACACACACACACACACACACATTATTTGTATTTACATAAATCCAAATGAACACTTCTATTCTTCATACAACAATGCCTAAACTAGTGAGAGAAAAGTACAACCACCATTATATATCTTCGAACTAGAAAACGATCAGGAGTATGAATAGAAAAAAAAATAAAAATAGGACTATGATCTAACGACAGAGATTCGTGTGTGAACAAATTTAAATCAGTATGTATTTACCATAGAAAGCAAAACAGATTTTGTTAAAATATTTTTCAATGACACTGAGTCATATTTAAGGAAAATAATCAGTAGGAAAAAAGCCATAATTTGGTTCTGTGGAAGTAGAATTAAAGAGCGTACTTACGAAATGACCTATTCAAGAAGGCGAACAGAATGAGTATGTACAGTTTTCCTTCAAAACCAGAAATATTAACATATTGAACAGAAATGAGTGTTTAATGTTACAATAATGAATATTTGTCATTTTACATACCAAATTTATAAATAATCAGATTTTTTCAAACTTCGTGATTGAAAGGATTCATTATTTAGCATTGCACCTCCATATGTATTTGCCCCTAAGAGAAAGATCATACCTAAATTTGCCCGATTGGTTAAGAGCAAAATATCTTGTCTTGATGTGAAAATAAAGATAGCATGTATTTCTATTTTATTTTATGAAATGTGTGTAAAACACAACGAGAGATCATTTAGATCAGCGACCAAAATACACTTTAGATTGATATATTCCGGTAATAATAGAAGTAATTAGGAAAATTGAAAGTGAATTTGAACTATCCTTACATGCGTATAAAATATTTTAAGACCTACGTTCAAAATAAGACTAATGAATCAGTGAGAGAAAGACGTATTGGCATGTTAATCGTATTTCATTCTGGTGGTCTTTTTACTATAGAGATGAATGGAACCATTGCGTTGAAATGAAACAGTGGTGCCGTCATGGGAATAATGTACATAACGAACACACACACACACACACACACACACACACACACACATATGCATTAAGTTTTCTTTCAATCAGAAACATTATCAGAACATAAATCACCGATATCGATAACTTGACCAATTGACCATTTTATGCTGTTTAAAGGTCATATGCATCAGCAGATATGGGTTTGTGTTCCTTTAGAAAGGAAATCCTATGCAGTTAAAACCATGCTTTCATAAATTTGTTGTTTTTCTTTTGTTTTTTGCTGTTCCGAAAAAAAATGGCTAGCTTTTTTATTTGCGACACTAATCAGTTACTGCTAACTGATAGTCAGCTTACTCGTTGATGTCATTACGTCTTTTAAATCATTATCATCATCAAGTCATGAGTATTTCAGTATCAATACTTCTTTGTACAAACCGGCTAGTAGCTGTTTCGTTAATTTAACATGATCATGTAAATGTATCTTATTAGTATTGCTATGGTTTAAGTCATTTTTAATTGTTTATGTAGTGTTGGATTTTATTCAGCCTCTGCCATAAAATCTTTTTCCTCTGTTTTGTCAAAATGTTTACATGTAAGTAAAAGTTACTAGATGATCCCATATATGGTTCTCTCATCATGATAATATTTTCTTTAACAAAACCCTTTTAGTATTTCATAATGTTTAAAACTTTATTGACGAATACTTTTGTTTTAAAGCTTGTGCAACAACTCTTATCCATCGTGCCCTAAACATAATAAATGAAAGAGGAGTAACTTCACTGGTAGCTATTTGTGCAACACGTAATATAATTACTGTTATTCTCATACAAACTTAAACTCCAACACTTCAAAGGCCACTGTTGTCTTGAGGAAATCCATTTATCAGATGATCAATTGGCTCAACAGACTCCACATTTAGCCAGTCTGTTATAACCCCTCTCTAAAATCTGGCATAATACTAGAAACTTTAAACCCGAACACGTGAAAACTGGTGAAGCTGGTATACAAATTCACTCTGATGAAATCTTTAAACTACCCGAACACGTGCTTCCTGTCTCGGAAACATGGTATAGTGAAGACATAAACCAAAGGATTTTTTCCTGGAGCTCAAGGCATGGGCGCCCGCAGCATGGGTCAAGGGGGGTCACGTGCCCCCCCCCC